>JAXCGZ010013525.1:0-17500 GCA_037179515.1 Halocaridina rubra | reverse complement strand
TAATTACCCTGCCGATTTACACACACAACCTTTTAACCTCAACCTATGTTCGTGTAGATTTACATCGCCTTCGACTTTGGGAATACGGAGTTGAGTCCTGTTGAACAACAGTCAGTTCACAGTTTAGAGCATCCAGTCAAAAGTCAATCAAAGAATATTATGACCTAATCTGAAAACTCCTTTTCTACAGGGTAAAGGTTCGAGTACCTGTATACTTTGAGAGACAAACTCTAATATCAACATATACGATTAAATGAAAAGAAGTATACACCTAATCCATACATGAGCATAAAGCTAAGGTATATGTATATATACAAGAGAAAAAGATATCTCGTAATTGCATATACGATTGTAAAATGTATATACTTAGATACACATGGATCAAATGTAGAATTCATGCTCAACATGTATATATACGCGCAAAATAGAGCAAAATATCTTCTAAATGCATACACACACAACTATATACAAGCAATCAATATATTATTGAAATATTATCCTGACATAAAAATACATACTTACATGAAAAATAGCTTTCTAGTATATATTTACGCCTAAAATCTACACACACACACACACACACACACACACGTGACAAGTTCCAATATATTGCACATTTACCTTAAGCAAAATATAGAATGAAGTGAGGTATGTGAACGGGAGTGTAGCTCTTCTGCTTCTAAATGTATGCTTCGAAGTCAGGCCTAGAAATGGCGCATGCTTCAAAGGACGTTTGCTCTTTAAAAAGTAGGTTCGTCGTTCAAATATGGAGGGTTCCCAGCAGCCCCCAGCGGGGGATCTCACAAGCATCAAGGACTCGCCCTTTTCAAGGTTGCGAGCGACCTTTTCTACAAGAAAAATATAAAAATAATAATAATAATAATAATAATAATAATAATAATAATAATTATTATTATTATTATTATTATTATTATTATTATTAGTAGTAGTAGTAGTTCAAGATATTATAATTAAAGAAATAATGTTATTATATATATATATATATATATATATATATATATATATTATATATATATATATATATATATATATATATATATATATATATATATATATATATATATATATATATATATATATATATATATATATATATATATATATATATATATATATATATATATATATATATATATATATATCTGTAAACAATATTCTAATTAACAGGCCTAAAGGTAATGTTGAACCAATAAAGGCCCAAACTTTTATATTTCGATATCGGTATCGTGAGAACATGCTAGAAACTTAATTTTTTTTTACTATTATTTTAAAATCGACGAAAAATTGTATAATTACATGATTTGAATTATGCCTGAGGCAGCATAAGTTTATTTAAGCAATATATGTAATTTACTATTATTTTTCCAGATTATCTTATACCTTTGAGATTATCAAGTCTTTAAAAAAAAAAAATATTATTTATCTATTTATATTTTTTTTCTTACTAAATTGTTTGGATCTCAGCTAACAAAGAAACTCCTTCAGTCAAAAACAAAATTATAAACTTTAGTTCACATAGCAAAACATTGCTTAATAATACATGCACATCATGCAATGATACCTCATTTTGTACAGTTATTGGCATAAAAAAAAAGAAGATATATCATACAAGGCCAAAATACCTCCAAAACTAGACACATTTTCATTATAACGATATTTTATCAAGGCAATCTTATGGAAAAGGTGAAAAATATTCCATTTCATAAGAGATTAAGATAGATTTTTCTTCTATTTCCAACGAAACTGTCCAGTCTTCATTCTCCTTGTATGTTTGGGAAGAATTTATGGACTAGAATTACTTTACGAAATTGTGGAAACAACAATGTAAGCAAGAAATTTAATATGATAAATATCCATCTCTGTCTTATTGACAATAATATTTATAGAATCTCGCAGTTAGCGATGGAACACATCTACAGATTTAATTTCCTGAAAGACTGAGCATAGAAACATATATTTCCTGCTATAATGGACATAATTGTTATAAGCACTAGGCAACCACCTGTAGTACTTCAAATAAAAACAAATGACGCGAAGAATATATTAATACAAATGTACTCATACAAATTCCAGGAAATAATAAGCATAAGATACTATCGTTTTTTTTTACTACGTAATAATCTCTCAGCTCAACGGCATTCATTCCAGATTAAACCAGAATTACTTAAGTATTGGGCATCACAGCCATTCAAGTATCGCAGGCATTGGACCACTCCAAAGCCATTTAAAAAAACTTATTCAAAGTATATTTTGTTCCCTATAGATCAGCGGCATTCAATTCAGTTTAAACCAGAAATGATCAAGGGTATTTTGGTAGCACACACCAAATTCCTTAAGCTTATTCGTTGAGTGGGGTGTTACGTGTTTTGAATAGTTCAACAAAACAGCCTTTCTTTGTTTAATATTATTTATAGGAATATATTTATAGTGAAGTTAAGCATATCCTTAAAATATGCTTAGGTTGGAATTTTTTTTTTTTTATTAAAAAGATACTTAACTTTTAAAATAAAAGAAATTATATATATTTATTATTTCACGTGTTATTTTTTTTTCTGGAAAGTTTACTTTTTATATGTAAAAATATTATATTTAAACATGTTCTGTGTAGGCCAAATCTTTTTAAGATTTGTTTGGTAACATCAACCGGAAGATAAAAGGCAGGACAGACTACCTTTTGTATTTAGATCCTGAGGTCAAATCTCCTTCTTCTCTCTTCTCTGTTTTTAGGTGAAAGTGATGCTATCAATAGTGCGGAAGTAGTTCAGTAAGCTAGCCAGTCAATTACTGAACTACAGGTATTCTAGTCTTGTGACGTCATAGGCTAATTTTTTTCAAATAAATTTATGGAGGAAAAAAGTAATCGTACTGGTTAGCCATGAATCATTGTACATACATTTTGTAGCCTCGGTTTTTATAATAATAATAATAATAATAATAATAATAATAATAATAATAATAATAATAATAATAACAATAATAATAATAATAACACGGTTGTCTAAATATGGGGAAGTATTCAGAGAACAAATTTAAGAATACTCACTCAAGAGCTTTCCTAATTAGATAAGAATAATTTTAGACATGTAAACACGGAAATCAAGCAACCAAAGAAAAAAAAATAAATACAGTATTTAAATCTATGTAATTCTATCCATGTTAGCTGAAGGCATCCGATTTTTTCCCATTTAATGTGTCACTATTAATCCCTATTATGGTGATGGACACAGACACAATGAATCTAAGAAATATATTCTGGATACCCTTCCTAACGTCCCAGAGTGAGCTCGATAACCTCCGGAGTCAAACATTCTACCTTTACGATAGCGTTGTCCTGTAGCTGAAGGTATCAAGTGATTCGTCCTCATGTTCCGTGAAGACATAAAAACTATTTTCAAATAACAGTTTTACCAATCTTACCTTTTAATATTAATAGAAAAAATATTTTCAATATGATCTGAAGTAAAAAAAAGTATATATGAAAGGGAATTATTTCGTAGATTTTGCAGAAGTTTATTCTTAATTTTTAGCATGTAGCACTCAACTTGCCAAGCGAGCAATCGAACTCATGATCACCTTGTCCGAGAAAGGAGTTAATCTTCTGGGTTTCGCCAGTTAGATGATTAATCACTTTGGTTTAAATTCTAGAGTTAATATTTAAATTCGTGGCTGTAGAAAAAAATCGCCACATGTTCACACAGTTCCTGAATTTCGAGGGTCATAAAACTCTTGACAAACCTGTTTAGAAGTCAATAAGATACTGGAAGCCATGCCCAGTACTGTACTTCTTGGGCGCAAACAATTCCTGAAGGAAACGACTTTGGCCCGAGTTCTTAAGCAGTGTAAACCTAGGATACCATATTGTTAGTTAGCTAGACACACAAATGGATTTCATAAACGCATCTGATGCAGTTCTGTGTATGGCTAGGATCCCATATGGCCCGATTTCTTAAACAGTGTAAACCTGGGATACCATATTGTTAGTTAGACACACAAATGGATTTCATAAACGCTTGTGATGCGGTTCTTGTATGGCTAGGATCCCCACATGTAATCCTAGCCATACACAGAACTGCATCAGATGCGTTTATGAAATCCATTTGTGTGTCTAGCTAACTAACAATATGATATCCTAGGTTTACACTGTTTAAGAAATTGGGCTTAAAGAGGCATTTTTAAACAGAATTTGAGACAAAACCTGTCACCAGTTGTCATCTTCTTCAAAGGAAAGATTTATTTACAAATTTGATTAGTTGTACTGAGTTGACGTTAGGAGACGGAAGTTGGAAAAAAGGTTCATTATGTTGTTATTTGTTTGAATTGCATTTTTTTTTCTTTTTATATATCGTTAAGGGAAATTTTTGTAGAATATATCAAGTTCACATAGCTAGATTCAGTTAATGAACAATGATATCTTGCTAGTTTTGTTATTATTTGACCATTGTATTGAGAAATTGTAATATTTAACCAAATTTTTTTATAGAAAACATGAAAAATTTATTAGAATATTGCTCAGTTTATCCGCTTGATGTTGTTTATAATATACATTGTTGAACTATCGCAAAACTTAAATAAACAGTTTAATATGTTAAGCACTTTGTAACTCATAACAAAGCGAGTCGGGTGTATTTAAATTATAAAAAAATGAAAATGCTAAGATATTGCGTAGTTTTGGAGTTACATAAGTTTGATGAATAAAGTTAATACTGTAATATGATCAGTCCAAAAACTTGAACAAGACATATTGCGTAATATTTAAAACCCCAGAAGATGAAACAAGGGTTAAGATTCGTTTTATGCACCCCTTTCATAGCCTACCCTAGAAATCAGCGTTACCAACACTTCCTGAAATGTGCAGAGCTTATGTATATATACCCAGAATTACCAATTACGGCTTCAAATTTGAGTTAGGTTAGCTTAGTTTGGTTGAATTAGGTTAGGTAACCTAAAATAGATAATAATATAAATTTATTTGCTAAAAATACCGAATCTAAATATACCTTCTGTGCCAGTCAGCAATGAAAATTACTTTAATGCCAGAGTATACATATCCATGCACATGGTGTAATTAGCAATATATTAAGTATTTTGGCTGATGCTATCAAAAA
Organism: Halocaridina rubra; assembly: GCA_037179515.1. Classification (NCBI taxonomy): domain Eukaryota; kingdom Metazoa; phylum Arthropoda; class Malacostraca; order Decapoda; family Atyidae; genus Halocaridina; species Halocaridina rubra. The sequence goes on along the minus strand of JAXCGZ010013525.1, from coordinate 12,374 downwards.
GGGCAACGAGTACCTAAGCTCCATTCCAAGGAAGCTAATTTTGATGTGGACCTTGCAAATGATATAACTGAATCATTGCAAGATAATGTACATGTGGTTTGCCGTTGAAAAAAAGATGCAGCTACCTTAATTCATGATGAATGAGGTCATGCACTGATATTATTGAGTTATGCTAATATAGTTTGGTAAAATGACTGTTTAAAAAAGAAAATAAAAATTCTCCATCCACCATGATCCCTTTAAGGGTCTGGCCAGTATGTAAGCATGACAGGTTATCACCAAGACTCTCTCTCTCTCTCTCTCACCTAAGTATTTACGCGATATATATACAAAAAAATACACCGTATCGCTTGGGCTAGGAAGATAGAACAATGCCCCTTTATTTTCAGATGTCGTAGGAGAAACCAAAATACCTCGGGGAGGAAAAAACTTCAAAGAAAGTATATATATATTTATATCTGGGCATGTAAGCTTAAAAATAACAAATAACAGACTTATTTTCCCAGAGTTTTCTTCCATCGATGTCGCTGTTTCGATTAGATATATAGACTGAAAAGTTGTCTACAGTTTGACTTCCTTATCAGAGACGTATTTTATCTTTGTGTTTCTACATATTTAGTTCCTTAAGTCATCTTATTTTCTGCAGAGAGAGCGATGGTTGTCGTGGAGACTTCAAAAATGCATATCAAAATGAAGTAGACTAAGCAGTGTCCTTCTATTTGTTTTCTTTATATTTTAATTTGAGTTTTTCTGATTATGTTCTTGAAAACAGATTCACTCGATTCTTATATGGATTCAGAACTTTATTTCCTGCCATTGAGAATAGAAAGAGAGATATATAATTAATAGAATTATATATATATATATATATATATATATATATATATATATATATATATATATATATATATATATATATATATATATATATATATATATATATATATATATATATATATATATATATATATATATATATATATATATATACACACAGAGGAGGGGATTTCCAGTCCCTTCGCTCCGCCCCATTTAATCGACTTTTACGACACGCAGGGGATCACGGAGGAAGTATTCTTGCCCCCTCCCTCAGGGGGAGATGCAGGGGTAAATTTTTCCACTCTTATCTTATTGCATTAAAAAAGATAAAAGACCGTAAAAACCTATGTAGAAAGTTATGATTTTTTAAAATGTCACGTGACACAAAATCAGCCACTAGCTAAATTCACTTTGGGTGGAGAATCCTTGCATAAAAACCGATAAAATAAAAATAAAAAGATGGAGTAAAATAGTCTGAAAGATCTCAGCAATTCCGTTGTATCAATATTTCCATCATAGATAACCTCTCTTCATCTCTCTGTCACATGTTTATATTTTTCGCACCTGCTAGCTCAGTAAACTGTGACGGATGGGTGTAAGGGGAGTTGCCATGTGATGAAGCGGTGGGGGTACACCAGCTGCGGCTGTCGGGTCATTGTAGAATTTCCTTGCTTGCCTACCTTGTTGGTGACACAAGCAGGGGGAAATGTGGCAAACCTTTATCCCCAAGGAGCTATGAGGAGTAGTTTAGGTATGTGTGGATCGAGGTGAATGCGTGTTTTTGGCTCGGACACCACCCTCATGAGGGGGGACGAGGCTATGAATATATATATATATATATATATATATATATATATATATATATATATATATATATATATATATATATATATATATATATATATATATATATATATATATATATATATATATATATATATATATATATATATATATGAACGTGAGAAAAACTGTAGATAAGGAGAGAGAGAGAGAGAGAGAGAGAGAGAAATTGTATGAAAATCAAGGATAGCCTTGACTTACGTGAAATGTGTTTGAATCCTCTCTTTCCATAAGTATATTGACCATAGTTAGCTGCTCCCAGTCGTCTTTCGCCTGGAAATCTCCTTCTCTTGGTGATAATGAACTGGGAATCGGTAATGCTGAGTATCACCATCACCACTAACAGCACACATGCAACGTACTGTTTGGAGTAAAAAGAAAAAAAAATAAATAAAAAAAATAATATATATTATTATTATTATTATTATTATTATTATTATTATTATTATTATTATTATTATTATTATTATTCAGAAATATATCCTCGAAAGATTTATATGACATTAATATGCCTAACACGTGCCTAAAAATAGTATATTCATGTACTAATATTTGCCAAGGAATAAATGTATTTTTACTTGAAAAAAACAACAACTTTTTTTACAGTTTTTTTAATTCTGATTTTTTCTCCAGAAATAAATCACGACAGTGGAGGAATATCTTGCCAAATATGATAAAAATGTATATTTTACATTTTTCCCTAATATTGGCTATAGTTTTGAATTCCATGGAATGGTTATTGCTCCAGTGTTAGCAAAAGAAAATGCTTAATATACAAAAGTAATATTATTTAAATGTTCATGTTATGATGAAATACTATCACATGGCGTTTATATTATGATATTGTTGTTGTTCTTGGATGTTCACCCTTGAGGGTGAGCGGACCTTCCACTTGTGGCCCGCAGGTGGGGAGAATATTATGATAAGAGTATATCATGTTTATATTATTGATTGATTTTGTAGCTGTTTCCACCACGTGGCAAGGATATAAGTGAGGCTACCGAGACACATGGAAACATTTGGGACACTTTTCTAATTAACAGTGTAAACCTAGGATACCATATTGTTAGTGAGCTAGACATACACAAATGGATTTCATAAACGCATCTGACGCGGTTCTGTGTATGGCTAGGATCCCGTACGAGATCCTAGCCATACACAGAACCGCGTCAGATGCGTTTATGAAATCCATTTGTGTATGTCTAGCTCACTAACAATATGGTATCCTAGGTTTACACTGTTTCAGAAATCGGCCTTTATCATGGTCTTTAAAAAGCAAGAAATAATTATACGTAGATAAGCAGAAAATTATTTTCTGTAACATATCCTTGTGTACATGTGTACGGTGAGCCTAAATAGTTTTTGAACTTTTCCAATATTGTTAAAATAGATTTTTCTAATACTCACCTTTGTGACGTTCATTTCGCGCTTTCTAAGTACCAGCGAATTTTCTACCTGAAATTAGGAAGCGCCATATTAAAACCTTTATTCATATTTAAGCTACTGGATATAGTTATAAAAGTAACAAAAACATCTTAAACCCCTTTTTGAAAATACCTCATAGGTCATTTTCATTCCATCTATGGAAAAAAAATAAGCTCTAAATAGCGATATACAGTATTTCTTTTTTTCCAATTCACATGAATTCGGGGTTAATTTACCTACAGTTATATGAATGTTAACTTTTTAATTCTTTTAGGAATAGAAATAGATCACTGTTTGAAAATGAGGTAATTATTATCCCATATATTCATCCGTTTAATTATATATATATATATATATATATATATATATATATATATATATATATATATATATATATATATATATATATATATATATATATATATATATATATATATATATATATATATATATATATATATATATAATAATAATAATAATAATAATAAGCACAGTACCACATGTGAAAACATGAATGATTTTTACCCCGCCTAGGACTTGAACCTAGGACACAGTTACTGTGCCAAGGCACTACCAATTACACCACAGAAGGTCTAAAAGGGAAACAAACATTACAGCTATATCTGCTATACTAGGAATGAACGCATTCTATCTGAATGCCACTCTATTCATATTACAGTTTTCCACAACCTCACTCTTGGCCTTGTTTTCACATTTATTTAAATTCTAAATCTCATTTGGGACCAACAGTAATCAAATAAGCACACTACCATATGTAAAAACATGAGTAATTTTTACCCCGACTGGGACTTGAACCTAAGACACATAATTACTGTGCGAGTGAGGTTGGGGAAAACTGTAATATGAACAGAGTGGCATTCAGGTAGAATGCGGTCATTCCTAGTATAGCAGATATAGCTGCAAGGTTTGTTTCCCTTTTAGACCTTCTGTGGTGTAGTTAGTAGCGCCATAGCACAGTAATTATGTGTCCTAGGTTCAAATCCCGGTCGGGGTAAAAGTTATTCATGTTTTCACATATGGTAATGTGCTTATTTGATTACTGTTGGTCCTAAATGAGATTGAGATGTGAATTAAATGCAAAAACGAAGCCACGAGTGAGGTTGGGGGAAACTGTAATATGAACAGAGTGGCATGCAGATAGAATGCGTTCTTTCCTAGTATAGCAGATATAGCTGTAAAGTTTGTTTCACGTTTAGACCTTCTGTGGTGTAGTTGGTGGCGCCTTGGCACAGTAATAATGTGTCTTAGGTTCAAGTCCCGGAGAAAGTAAATATTTTTTATATATTGTGTGTGTGTGTGTGTGCACGCGCGCGCGCGCGCGCGCGATTACCTAATTGTGTTTACGGGAAAGAGCCCAAAGCTCGTATCTTCCCGTCTCCTGATCGGTTCCATTTTGTACTTAGTGATACTTATCATACCTGTCCTTAAAACTATAGATAGAATGTGTGTGTTGAAATTTAAGCATCTATCAATACACAAAGTAGCAACTTGGGAAGCTCTGTTGTAATAATAAACAAAGATATAACCTCGGGTATTTTGTAAGTACTGTCAACAAATTAAAGTATATTAAAATACATCAGAATTATATAATAATAATAATAATAATAATAATAATAATACATACATACATACATGTACCGTGGCTGTTTCCCCTTTAAAAGTGGGGGTAGCCGACATCAAAAAAGAAACAGTTTGGGGAGCAGTTATACTCCCCTCTACTCTCCCTCTTCTTTGATAATAATAATAATAATAATAATAATAATAATAATAATAATAATAATAATAAAAATATTAATAATAATAAAAATAATAATAATAATAATAATAATAATAATAAAAAGAAGAAGAAGAAAATTAGAACACAATCTCGCTTTTAAATAATTCAAGTTTTTATCAACTACTTTGAGGATTTGAACAGCGAACTTGTAAAATAGGAAGTCACAGCTTTACTTCCCCGCAGATGTCATTGACGTCTGTGGCTATGAGTTCCATGAATTTTCTGTCATTATACGGTTAGAAAAGAGACGACATTGCTTATTCTCCTGCTTGAGCTCAAACTGCAGTTGGATGTACAAATTGCGTGTCATATCCGCACCCATGTATCCATTATTCCTTTTATTTTGGCACTAGCTAGAAGAGGATGCTTCGATTCCACGACTCTCTCGTCCCATAAATTGGATATAAAGTGAAAGTTTTCTCTACGTAACGAGGTGGATTTGAACTCGGATCCTTGGTATGACTGACCAGTCTTTAGTCCAAAGAGAGAGAGAGGAGAGAGAGAGAGAGAGAGAGAGAGAGAGAGAGAGAGAGAGAATGTTGGAATGAAGAAGGGCAGGTTCTCTTCAACAAGTAGTCTCGCCATTGGCTAAATAAAAGTGTTCGAGTCGACCGCTTTCTCTTCTTGAATACCATATAAATGATGTAGTTTCACTTCCCGTATAATCATCCTATTATTGCGAATTTGTTTATTTTTTTGCTAATTTGATTTCCTTCCCAGGTGGACATGGCCTTTTCTTTCCTTGTACTTGTCGTCTTTACATGTCATGGGCAAAAGATCTTTACTTTAGATTCAGAGAGAGAGAGAGAGAGAGAGAGAGAGAGAGAGAGAGAGAGAGAGAGAAAGAAATCACTTCCTTTTTTTTTTTCGTACATTAAATGCTGCAGGTGTGTAGTGGGCCTTTATCTCATGGCCTAGTTCTCTGAAGATTAGCGAACTACTTCCTTCCTTGTTATTATTATTATTATTATTATTATTATTATTATTATTATTATTATTATTATTATTATTATTATTATTATTATTAATAATAATAATAATAATAATAATAATAATAATAATAATTATAATAATAATAATAATAATAATAATAATAATAATAATAATAACATAATTATTAAAATTATTATTAAAATTATTATTATTATTATTATTATTATTATTATTATTATTATTATTCACGTTTACATCTTTCATCAATCTTCAAATTATTTTTTTGACAGTTTGTATATATTTGCTCACAAAAAAGCCTTATACATCATGTATATATTAACATTAAGTCAAGTACACTCAGTTCTCTTTTTACGCATGTTTAAAATCCGCGAATTTGGAATAAGGCCCCCAAAAAATAATAGTAAAAAAAATGCGAAATGCATGAATAACGCCCCCCAAAAAAATAAAAAAAAATAAAAATTTCATTTTAGTACATAATCGACCACCTCGGAGGTACTTTTCCGCCATGCTGCCATGTGCCTCAGTGTCTCTTTATCCAGCATACTGCATGAATATATCGTTTGTTCTAACTGTGTTTAAGGTTAGTATATCGTCAGGGAAAAAGCATGCGAGAGTGCATCAGCTGATACGGAGGCGGCAAAACGTTTGCAGATAGAGGTTCGTTCTCCCGCTTAATGCGATCGAATATTATGGAGAGAATGGAAAAAAAAACATTAATAACAAACTTGCCATATAATATCGTCAGGGAAATAGCGTGCGAGAGTGCATCAGCTGATACGGCGGCGGCAAAACATTTGCAGATAGAGGTTCGTTCTCCAGCATCCTTCTCCTCTTCTACCGCTTAATGCGATCGGATATTATGGAGAGAATGGGAAGAAAGCATTAAGAACAAACAGCAAACAAACTTGCCGTATAATATCATCAGGTAAATAGCGTGCGAGAATGAATGCACACGGCACAGTAGCGGAGTTTTGGTTTGAACTTTAATTTGTTTGAAACCTAAAACCTAGACTATATTTCCTCATTTCTCTTATGGTTTCCCACTCAAGTGAAGGAGATGCCGGGGCTAGATTATATTTTCAGTCCATTTACTATTGCATAGGATATTAGTTACCACAACCTTCAGTTCAGTTTGGTTCACTTCAACTTAGTAATGGGCACTGTTTAGCATACTGAAATGAGACTCATGTTATTAGAATCCTTAAAATTCTTCTTTCCAGTAGATAAATGAAATATTTTGTATTGAAAAGCATTTTATAAAATGCTCATAAAACTGATTTCCATCTAGTATCTTCAACTGTTTATGTACCACAATTCTCTCTCTCTCTCTCTCTCTCTCTCTCTCTCTCTCGAAAACCTGTGGAAGATTTACTGGTATTTGTGAAGTTGAGAACCCTTCATGACCATCTGATATTAGGTGAGTAAGGTTAGGTAAGGAGAGTATGGGGTCAATACCCTAAGCTAGGGAAATTTTTTTTAATTTTGTTTGTAATGGATCCCGAGTGTGAAGTGTGCTATTTCTAATGATATTCTACCTAAAACATCGATTTTATTCATCATTTCGGTTGTATATGCGGATATATCTATAGAAAATCACTCCATTTTTAATAGTATTTGTTATTACAATGGACCATTTCACATATATTATCAGTAGAATAACCAATTTCATATGTCCAATAATATATTTTAACTAAGCAATCGTTGATGCTGAATTTCAGAAAATTGTTGTTGAATGATGCGAACATTGCAATAGTGAGTTGTGGCATTTTATATGTTATTTTTTTGTCTTAATTTTTAAATTTTCTTCCTCGGAAAGCTGCTTCTCCTGTTATAGTCATCTGCTTTATAGTCTTTGACTTTTACCATCTGGGCTTCTTGCTTTTAATAATAATAATAATAATAATAATAATAATAATAATAATAATAATAATAATAATAATAATACTCATTAGTGTATGTGTTGAATATATTGCATTTACAATATTAAAGATGGGCAGTAAAAAACTACATCATGAGACCAAATTATTTATTATTACTAGTTTTCATAGGTATATATTTCAATATTTGCAAGATTGTTGGGTCTTCAGAAATGAGACCCACATAGCTAGAACAACTACTAGTACTACTACTACTACTACTTCTACTACTTGAACTCATTCAGGTTGTTATTGTACTGTACAATGTCACTGACTTACCTTGATCTTGACTCTCTTTGAAATGTTTCAGGGTCGTTGAATTTCCCTTTATATTTGGGATTATCTGCAGTTGCCAGTCACCTTGTTTTAACTCATTTTTATGGGGAGTAACATATATGCATTGCTATAGTAGAGGTTAACATGACCGAGGCAAACCTGTTCAGAGGTTGAGTGTCCTATATATGTCTCTCTCTCTCTCTCTCTCTCTCTCTCTCCTCTCTCTCTCTCCTCTCGACCTAATATGATCCCTCCTTTTTCAGTGCCGGTCTCTAGCCCAAATCAATCTGCAGAATTGTGTCAGGATTGAGCCAAAACCACCGCTACCCTGGTAAAGGCAGTGACTTCATACGTACATACAGAAAAGCTGTTGAAGAGAGAGAGAGAGAGAGAGAGAGAGAGAGAGAGGAGAGAGAGAGAGAGAGAGAGAGAGAGAGAGAGAGAGAGAGAGAGAGAGAGAGCTGTTTCTTTTCTCTTAGATACTATTTAACCTAGGGAAGTGTACGGTACTTTTTTTTTTTTATTTTCCGTTTCACCTACGTGAGCTATCTCTTAATTTTACCTTTTCTTCTTCTTCATGTTTTCTCGGTGCCCTGGCTTCATGAGGGCAATTATCTTGCCCGTCCCGGTTTCACACTCATTATTTTTTTTTTATATCCCGTTTCACGTACGTATTATAGATGTTTTAAAACTAGGTTGCAGTAGTTCTGGTAGTATACTACTAGGAATAGTTCTAATTAAGGTTCAAAGCTCGAAATAGCCAGTTCTCAGTGGGATATTATTATAATTATTATTATTATTATTATTATTATTATTATTATTATTATTATTATTATTATTATTATTACTATTATTATTATTATTATTATTATTATTATTATTATTGTTATTATTATTATTATTATTATTATTATTGTTGTTGTTATCTCTTTCACGTAACTCTGAATAGAAAATAAAGTATATATTTTTTTGCAATAATACACTTCTTACAAATATATGAAATATATACAATCAGACATTTCTTACCTACGAAAATGGTACCAGAAATAAACAATCTCAGTTATGAGGAGAGGCTGAGAATTAGACTTACCATCACTTGAAGCTAGAAGAATGAGGGAGGATATGGTGACGGTTTTTAAATTTCTTCATGGTAATGACAGAGTGGATAGAGGTGGATATTTTGATGTGGCTTGGACTTGAACTAAGGGTAATAGTTTGAAGCTTCATAAGAATTTTTTTTTTTTTTTTACAGGATGTAAGGAAGTACTTTTTTTTTTTCTTTTAGTGAAAAAGTAGTTGATGATTGGAAGTCGCTAAGCAAGGAGGTAGTTAATGCTCAGTCAATCCATAGTTATATATATATATATATATATATATATATATATATATATATATATATATATATATATATATATATATATATATATATAGAAGTATCACTGAGCACAAAAATGGAACCGACCAGTAGACAGTAGTTACGAGCATGGGGCTCCTCCCAGTAAGCACAATTAGGTGGCTGGAGTACAACTTCAAGAGACAGAAAATGAGAGAGATCTAGGAGTAAACATACTGGCAGATTTGTCTCCAGAAATACATATAAATGACATAGTAAGGGCAGCATATGCATTCTTATCAAATGTAAGGGTAGCCTTCAGGCACATGGACAAGGAAATGTTCAGAAATATTTATGTAACCTACGTGAGGCCAAAATTCGAATATGCAGCCCCCTTTTGGAATCCGCACTTGAAAAAGCACATAGCTAAGCTTGAAAAAGTTCAAAGACATGCCACGAAACTGGTGCCAGAAATAAGCAATCTCAGTTATGATGAGAGACTGAGGGAATTAGACTTACCATCACTCGAAGCTAGAAGATTGAGGGGGGATATGGTGACAGTCTTTAAATTCTTTCATGGTTATGGTAGAGTGGATAGAGATCGATATTTTGATATGGCTGGCTCTAGAACTAGAGGTCATAGTTTGAAGCTTCGTAAGAAAACTTCTTTGCAGGATGTAAGGAAATACTTTTTCAGTGTAAGAGTAGTTGATAATTGGAATTGGCTAAGCGAGGAGGTAGTTAATGCTATCTCAATCAATAGTTTTAAGGACAGGTATGATAAGTATCACTAAGTACAAAATGGAACCGATCAGGAGAAGGGAAGATACGGTTCTTTCCCGTAAACACAAGTAGGTAATTGCAATTAGGTAATTACACACACACACACACACACACATATATATATATATATATATATATATATATATATATATATATATATATATATATATATATATATATATATATATATATTAAAATTGTGACACCAAGATGGGCCAAAAAAAAAAAAAAATCTACCCTTATCGGGCCTTGGCACTAAGAAAACATAGAGAGAAACTGAGATGGGGAGTATTGTGACTTGTCAGATGTAAAGGGATAATAAGATATGTGTAACGAATATCAGAAATATTCGGTAATGAAGTAAGCATAGAATGAGAACCTTGACTGAGGGAAGACTTAACATCGAGCTGTCCTGGACAGTCTTATTCAAGTCCACAACACCCTTCAGCTGTAGTATCGCAACGGACGGTTGTTGCCATGGGCCACCTACTACATTCATATATTTTATTTTACCTATAAAGACTGTGGAGGTCACAAAATAGTCACATAATAATAATAATAATAATAATAATAATAATAATAATAATAATAATAATCATAAGAATAATAATAATAATAATAATAATAATAATAATAATAATAAATCTAGCATCTGGGTGAGCAAGCCATCTTAACTTAGTGTCGGTTTCAAGGAGGGATCAGTGGAGAGAGTAGGTTTTAAGTAGAGCATCCGTTCTTAACCCTTTGACCTTAAATCGATATGCTAGCGAGATACACCGGTCCCATATGAATATGAAAAAGCTTCCAATTAGCAACAAGAGCAATAATAATAATATTAATAATAATAATAATAATAATAATAATAATAATAATAATAAATAATAATAATAATAATAATAATAATAATAATAATAGTTGTAGTAGTATAAGTAGTAGTAGTCGTAATGGTAGGAGTAGCAATAGTAGTAGTGGTAATAATAGTAGGAGTAGCAATAATAGTAGTGGCAGTATCAGTATTAGTAGTAGTAGTTTTAGTGGAATATCTAATACAGAAAATACCTAAAGCCAGAGGTTTTATGTTCGCATTAGTTACTGAAAAAGAAAATTTCTGTCCATAAACGATCTGTAGTAGTTCCGGTTTTACGTCATGGATTCCCTTTTCTAGCAAGGGCTAGGACGGTCGCCTTCTTGCGAAGGGTTTGTTTTGGCAGATGTAATCGTTACCCTGAGTGCACGCCCTTGCTAACCTCAAAGTTGCGGACGCTATCGCTTGAGCCACGGTGACTACGATCTGTTGTAGTAATGACAACAACTGTAGTGAATGTCGATACTGTATCCTAAAATGTATATTATAGATCCATTAGAAATACTTGTCAATTATTCACAGCTTTCATAACTGATGGAGTCAAATATAACATGTATATGAGATAATATCATATTATAGCCATATTATTTTCACTGACCTCTAAACAAACGCATATTAAGGTGAGAGAGAGAGAGAGAGAGAGAGAGAGAGAGAGAGAGAGAGAGAGAGAGAGAGAGAGGAGAGAGAGAGAGAGAGAGAGAGAGAGTTGTATAGGTTTTCGTTTCCTTAGCCGCATAAGGTTGCCACCTATGTGGAAAGCTTTTGGTTGAGTTCGTGGAAGCTTTTTCCAGCCTCTAGGTATAGGTATTATTTCATTGAAGACGGTTTTACAGCTCCTTAATGATATTTCAACGAAGTAAACCTCTGAGAAGAACCTTGAAAAATGGTTATCACCAGGGGATTAATTTCCAACCTCTAGACCTCAAAGTCAGAATGCATCGCCTTTCTCTATACTGGGAGAGAGTCAGAACTTTGCATTACTTGACCGAGTTATAGAGCTACCCAGCCGTCCTTTTTGCCTAGATGTTACATGAATAATTTCAATGTTATAGATTTCTAAATCTCATACGGTGTTAACTTTCATTTCCACGGCTTTGTATTTTAACGAACTTGTCTAGAACAATATTTATAATGCTTAATGAGTTTGAAATAAGTAGACGAAAGTGTACCTATACATTGACTTTTGAAAATCTGCAAGAATGTAGTAGGTTAGCCCATAGCATTAGCAGCCAGTTGCGATACTACAACTGAAAGGTCTTTTAGACTTAGGTGGGACTGTCCAGGGCAGTTTGGTGTTAGGTCTGTAGTTCTTGTCTGACAAGATATCAAGATTACCACAATATCATTTAAGGTAACAAAATA
>JAXCGZ010013524.1:5000-82500 GCA_037179515.1 Halocaridina rubra | reverse complement strand
ATTTAAGTTGTTTTTCCAATTCCAGAGACCTGTTGCAGCTAGGACTGTTTTGTGTGAAGTTTAGAAAGTTAAGGAGAATGTCTGGTGATGGTTTTCCATCCTCTAGAGTTGGGGATTACCTAGCTGAGGCCCTTTTTGAAATTTTACTGCTTCAATTCTCAGTGGTGATGTAAGATTTCTAAAATCTAAGTTTCCTAGAACTTCTTTCCCTTTGGTTTTTGGATCTAACTTGGATTTTGTAAGCAGGATAGACCAGATGTAACACGAGATAGATAGATAGATAGATAGGTAGTTAGGTAGGTAGGTAGATAGATAGATAGATAGATAGAGAGAGAGAGAGAGAGAGAGAGAGAGAGAGAGAGAGAGAGAGAGAGAGAGAGAGAGAGAGAGAGAATAGTAATTAGGAAATACCTGAGGCATTCAATTTAATACTTGGATGATACTCGTATGCATCTGAGAATGACATCAAACCAGCGTGATTGCATCTGCATTAAATAGGACGGAGGGTGTTTAACCTCCTTTTGGCGAATCAAAATTAGACATAAGCAAGATGATATTCGCTAAGTTGGGTAATTGGTGTGCACATGAGCTGCGTGGAGATTATTATTATTATTATTATTATTATTATTAATAATGTCGTTGTTGTTGTTGATCTTTTCATTTTTATTGTCGTTATGATTACTTACGTTATTGTTCTTATTAATTAAGTTATTAATTGATCTATGGTATTGGTTAATTTGAGTGGATTTATGCGTAACTCAAAAGAGTACTTAATAGTTTGTAGCTATAGTGAAAATTGGGCACTGATGCTATTTGCTAATCTCAGCAAAAAAATTATATATATATATATATATATATATATATATATATATATATATATATATATATATATATATATATACATGTGTGTGTGTGTGTGTGTGTGTGTGTGTGTGTGTGTGTGTGTGTGTGTGTGTGTGCGATAAATATCATTGAATATAAATAGGAATTGATCAGGAGACAGAGTTACAAGCACAGGGCTCTTTCCCGTAAGCACAATTAGGTTATATATATATGTGTGTGTGTGTGTGTGTGTGTGTGTGATTACCTAATTGTGTTTACGGGAAAGAGCCCAAAGCTCGTATCTTCCCGTCTCCTGATCGGTTCCATTTTTAGACTTAGTGATACTTATCGTACCTGTCCTTAAAACTATGGATTGAGATAGCATTAACTACCTCCTCGCTTAGCGAATTCCAATTATCAACTACTCTTACACTGAAAAAGTATTTCCTTACATCCTGCAAACAAGTTTTCTTACGAAGCTTCAAACTATGACCTCTAGTTTTAGAGCCAGCCATATCGAAATGTGTGTGTGTGTGTGTGTGTGTGTGTGATTACCTAATTGTGATTACCTAATTGTGTTTACGGGAAAGAGCCCAAAGCTCGTATCTTCCCGTCTCCTGATCGGTTCCATTTTTAGACTTAGTGATACTTATCATACCTGTCCTTAAAACTATGGATTGAGGTAGCATTAACTACCTCCTCGCTTAGCGAATTCCAATTATCAACTACTCTTACACTGAAAAAGTATTTCCTTACATCCTGCAAACAAGTTTTCTTCCGAAGCTTCAAACTATGACCTCTAGTTCTAGAGCCAGCCATATCGAAATATCGATCCCTATCCACTCTATCATACCCATGAAGGAATTTAAAGACTGTCACCATATCCCCCCTTACTCTTCTAGCTTCGAGTGATGGCAAGTCTAATTCCCTCAGCCTCTCATCATAACCGAGATTGCGTATTTCTGGCACCAGTTTTGTGGCATGTCTTTGAACTTTTTCAAGCTTAGCTATGTGCTTTTTCAAGTGCGGATTCCAAAAGGGGGCTGCATATTCGAGTTTTGGCCTCACATAGGTTACATAAATATTTCTGAACATTTCCTTGTCCATGTGCCTGAAGGCTACCCTTACATTTGATAAGAATGCATATGCTGCCCTTACTACGCCATTTATATGTATTTCTGGAGACAAATCTGCCAATATGTTTACTCCTAGATCTCTCTCATTTTCTGTCTCCTGAAGTTGTACTCCAGCCACCGAGTAGTCAAGCTTGGGCCTTCTTGCACTTGTACCCATTCTCATTACCTTACATTTTGAGGTATTGAATTTCATTAGCCACTTTTCTGACCACTCATGCAGATTATTTAGATCCTCCTGAAGTTCTCTACCATTGTTCTCGTTTTTTACTTTCTTCACAATCTTTGCATCATCTGCAAACATATTCATGAATGAATTTACACACTCTGGTAGGTCATTTACATATACAAGGAACAAAAGTGGCCCTAAAACTGAACCCTGTGGAACTCCACTACTAACTCTTCTCCATTCAGACACTGAGTGTCTTACTCTAACCCTCTGTTCCCTTCCTTCTAAGTAAGTTTTTATCCATTCCAAGACATTTCCACCTATTCTAGCCATTGATTGCAGCTTCCTAATAAGTCTCCCATGTGGAACAGTGTCAAACGCTTTCTGGAAGTCTAGGAATATGCAATCTGCCCAGCCCTCTCTTTCCTGTAAGATTTGGCTTACCTCATCATAAAATTCTAATAAGTTTGTTACTGTTGATCTTCCTTCTCTGAAGCCATGTTGCCTCACTGACAAAAAGTTGAAGGATTCCAAGTGAAGAGAGATATGTTTCCTTAGTAGTTTCTCCATAACTTTGCAAACTATGCTGGTCAAGGAAACTGGTCTATAGTTCAGAGCCGTATCCCTCCTTCCCTTTTTGAAGATAGGTATCACATTTGCTTGTTTCCAGCATCTTGGAATCTCCCCCGACTCCAATGACTCCTTAAATATGATACTTAGTGCCACTGATATTGTGTTTGCGCATTTTTTAAGCACATGAGGGGATATGTCATCAGGACCTGTAGCTTTATGAACATCTAAATCCATCAGCTCTTTGCATACCTCTGTGGCTGTAAGGTTGATGTTCTCTAATACCGGCCCTTGAGCTTCTATCACTGCAATCTGAGGGGGTGGGGTATTTTCTACTGTAAATACTGACTGAAACTCCTTGTTCAATTCTTTGCAGATCTCTTCGTCCGTCTCAGTGATGCTTCCATCCGCTCTCTTTAGCCTTAAAACCTGTTCTTTTACCTTCAGTTTTCCTCTGATAAAGCTGTGGAAAAGCTTGGGATTTTCTTTCGCCTTCCTGGTGATGTCCCTCTCATAATCTTTCTCTGCCTCTCTCCTTTTACTTAGGTAGTCATTTCTTGCTCTTTTGTAGGTTTGCCAGGCATTTATGTTTTTTCTCCTCCTATACCTTTTCCAGCATTTGTCTCTCCACTCCTTAGCTCTTTTACACCCATTATCGAACCATTTCTCTCTGGCATGAATTACACCTACTTTGGTGACAGGTATGCAGCAATCTACAATCTTCCCATATTTCTCACAAAAGATGTCATACATTTCTTGTACAGATTTGTTGTAAAATAAGGTTCTCCAGTCAATAACTGCAAAAAGCTCATTCATTTTGATGTAATCTCCTTTCTGATAGTTCCTCCTCATGTCCTCAGTGCCTCTACTCTCAGGAAGAATGTCTTCAATGATATACTCCATCAACAACACACAGTGGTCACTCTTTCCAATTGGTGGTTCATACTCAATATTTTCAATATCCAACACATTATCTGTGAACACCAGATCAAGTAGTGATGGCTCATCCCCACCCCTGTGTGTGTGTGTGTGTGTGTGTGTGTGTGTGTGTGTGTGTGTGTGTGTGTGTGTGTGTGTGTGTGTGTGTGTGTGTGTGTGTGTGTGTGTGTGTGTGTGTGTGTGTGTGTGTGTGTGTGTGTGTGTGTGTGTGTGTGTGTGTGTGTGTGTGTGTGTGTGTGTGTGTGTGTGTGTGTGTGTGTGTGTGTGTGTGTGTGTGTGTGTGTGTGTGTGTGTGTGTGTGTGTGTGTGTGTGTGTGTGTGTGTGTGTGTGTGTGTGTGTGTGTGTGTGTGTGTGTGTGTGTGTGTGTGTGTGTGTGTGTGTGTGTGTGTGTGTGTGTGTGTGTGTGTGTGTGTGTGTGTGTGTGTGTGTGTGTGTGTGTGTGTGTGTGTGTGTGTGTGTGTGTGTGTGTGTGTGTGTGTGTGTGTGTGTGTGTGTGTGTGTGTGTGTGTGTGTGTGTGTGTGTGTGTGTGTGTGTGTGTGTGTGTGTGTGTGTGTGTGTGTGTGTGTGTGTGTGTGTGTGTGTGTGTGTGGTGTGTGTGTGTGTGTGTGTGTGTGTGTGTGTGTGTGTGTGTGTGTGTGTGTGTGTGTGTGTGTGTGTGTGTGTGTGTGTGTGTGTGTGTGTGTGTGTGTGTGTGTGTGTGTGTGTGTGTGTGTGTGTGTGTGTGTGTGTGTGTGTGTGTGTGTGTGTGTGTGTGTGTGTGTGTGTGTGTGTGTGTGTGTGTGTGTGTGTGTGTGTGTGTGTGTGTGTGTGTGTGTGTGTGTGTGTGTGTGTGTGTGTGTGTGTGTGTGTGTGTGTGTGTGTGTGTGTGTGTGTGTGTGTGTGTGTGTGTGTGTGTGTGTGTGTGTGTGTGTGTGTGTGTGTGTGTGTTTGTGTGTGTGTGTGTCAGAGGAAGAAGAGGAGGGTTAATATTTTCACAGCTAATATGCTGCGCTCTATTTTTTTTTTAATTGAATTTCATGTATTACAAGATCATTCATTTACCGTCTGCAGTATAAAATGACAACTTTTTTTTTTCTTTTTTTAATCGCTGAAGTGATAATAGTGTAATGAATAATGTTAACTGCCAAGGGAGAGTTGAAGAGATTAAATATTCCATGACAGCGTATAACACTTTTGACATTTCAGTGAAATGATTGTGAAAATTCATGTCTCTGGACCGTGTCCATCCTAGAAAAGCACACATTTCGCATGTATTAATAAATCAGTGTTATATAAATGTCCAGATTTATTTTAAATGGCGCTGATGTTGTATCAGTCGACAGGTAGCAAAACTCGTTGACTTACTTTTATGTTAACACACACGTGTGTGTGTTTATATATATATATATATATATATATATATATATATATATATATATATATATATATATATATATATAGAATATTTATTTGTTGACATTACCCAAGTACATCTTCTCTAACAAGCCATGTTTGTTTATATGCTCTAAATATGTCTTCTAAGGACAATTCTAGGTGAATTCTAGTATAACAATTCGTCTACAACAATTTATCTACATATACAATTCATCTACAACAATTTATCTACAGATAAAACTAGAGAGAGAGATATAAAGTTTTTGTTCCGGTTTTACGTCACGAACTCCCTTTTCTATCAAGGGCTAGGACGGTTGCCTTCTTGCGAAGGACTTGTTTTGGCAGATGTAATCCTTACCCTGAGTGCATGCCCTTGCTAACCTCAGACCGTGACGGGGCGCGAACCCTCGACCTGACGCCTCAGAGTCGCGAACGCTACCGCTTGAGCCACGGCGACTACGAGAGATACAGAGAAAGCTGTTAGCATTTGTTCCAGATAAAAAAGTGACCGAGACATTTGAGACATTGTCCTTAACCTTTTTCTTTTCCTTCGTCTTGGTATTTTCTCGTGCCCGGGCCTTTATTGATGAGGGCAGTTTTTGCCTGTCCCGGTGTCACACATAAAAAAAAAAATATATATATATATTTTTCCGGATGAAGCTCAAGATGTAACAGCTTATTTTGAGGACACATGGATCGGCCGCACTGAACGGAGAAATATGCAAAGGCCTCCTGTCTTCGCTCATGAAATATGGAATGTTTTTGATGGGGTTTTGGAAAAAGAAAAGCAGTAGAAGGATGGCATAAGGCTTTCCAGGTCCAAGTTGCTGCTCACCATCTAAATATATGGAAATTCATTGATTGTCTTAAGGAGCAATATTTAAATGTTCCGGTTTTACGTTACGGACTCCCTTTTCTACTAAGGACTAGGACAATTTCCTTTTTTGCGAATGACTTGTTTTGGCAGATGTAATCGCTACCTTGAGTGCATGCCCTTACTAACCTCAGACCGTGACGGGGGGCGAACCCTCGACCTGACGCCTGAGAGTCGCGGACTCTACCGCTTGAGCCACGGTGACTAAATGAGTCTCAATATCTCCCTGGGAGGGAGCCTGAAACCTCATAAAAGTGCTACAGAGATACTGCTGAACCTCATCTCTGCCTTGTCCTTAACATTTTTCTTTTCCTTCGTGTTGGTGTTTTCTCGTGCCCGGGCCTTTATTGATTAGGTCAGTTTTTGCCTGTCCCGGTGTCACACTCATAAAAAATTACTATTGGAAAATTTCAGCAGTACACATATATGTGATTGTATTCGTGGAATAGCACATAACCTTTCTTTTTATATATATTTTTATTAATAAAAGGTTTTTCCATTTCTTTTTCATTTTCTATCTTTTTAGCTTCACAGGCAATCTTATTGTGTCTTTTTTTTGAATGAGGAATTTTATTTTGTAACTAAAAAAATCTTTATTTTTTCTTTATTGTTAGCCTTTAATTTATTTAAATAGTTCAACACCTCCAAAAATCTAAGCAGTTGTCACTAAAAAAATGTTTACTTGCATCATTTTACATTTGTATAGCCTTGTATATGAATTGTATCCGTAGATGAATTTTTGTATATGAATTGTATCCGTAGATGAATTTTTGTATATGAATTGTATCCGTAGATGAATTTTTTTTTATATGAATTGTATCCGTAGATGAATTTTTTGTATATGAATTGTATCCGTAGATGAATTTTTTTATATGAAGTGTATCCGAAGATCAATTTTTGTATATGAATTGTATCCGTAGATGAAGTTTTGTATATGAATTGTATCCGTAGATGAATTTATGTATATGAATTGTATCCGTAGATGAATTGTTGTAGACAAATTCGCCGAATACTCTAAGGACAAGACTTTTACATTCTCTGGGATTATCAGTACTTTTTATGACAATATTTGAATAATTCATAATAACTGTTTCCGTCCTTGGTCATTTACCTTTTTGATCTAATATTGTACTCTTCGTGAAGAATATTCTCATTAACAACCACAGTAAAGCTTTAGCGTGTCATGGGATTTACTTAAAATATTATTAAACACACATACACACACACCCAACAGATTTGCTGCTTGTGAGAAAATGCGCTTCGTCATAGGAAGAAATGAGTTAAAATATTCACAGATAACATGCTACTCTTTAATTTCTATTGAATTATGTTTAATATAAGATTATTCATATATCGTTTCCAGTATAAAATAGCATCTTCAATACTGAAGTGATAATAGTGTGATTAAAATATAGTCATAGTGACATATATTATTTCCCTTCTTCCCGTGAGCAAATGATAAGTGCATGTTTACAGAAGAAGAATAACTAATTGTTCATGCTAAAAAAAAAAAAAAAAAAAAAAAAAATATGGTTCATGCTAGTAAAAAAAAAAAAAAAAAAAAAAGCCGTGCATCGGTATCAGGAGAGCTGGACCCCGATAAATGCCCCGTTGATTCTCCAGTACGAAGAACTGACCTATAATATTAGGGTTAGGTTAGGTTAAAGTTTGCAGTGTATCCGCTTTTAATTTCTGAAATATAAATTGGAATAAAAGGAAACATCCGGGGCAGGTTTCCTATAGGGACAGTTGTCTCGGGGGCAACTATTCTAAAACCCAAGCAGCAATGCCTATTTTAAAATAGAAATGTTAAACTAGTATCTTTTGCATTGGGAAAATAATGAACAGTGGCAGTAAACAATAAGTGAGCTGCCAGACGTACAATTTCAAACTGTTGGCTGTCAGTGCACTGTTCTAACCACATATTTCCCATCAACATTCTTGCGTGACAAAAGGAATAGGCAAATATTATAGAAGCTTGTTGTTTATGCTTTTCATAACAGTTCATGCTGATAAAGGCTGAGAAAAATTACCTTAGGTCGAAGACGTTTTAACAGGGAGCAGATTCTGTAGGTCCAAAGCAGCATGGTAAAAGGAGGTTAAGTTAGGTCAGGTTTACTACTGTACACTGGTTGGTTCTGCTAGTCATAGGTCACAGTATTGGTTTTGGGGTTAAAAATACTACTTTGGTCACACGTATATGTAAAACATAGGTTATATATACAATTACATGGGGCTGGAAATACATAAAGAATATTACAATTCCTGTAAATACAAACAGTTCCGCTTTGCCTAAAATAATATGAGGTAATATATGGTATTTTGCAAGTTTGTTATATATATATATATATATATATATATATATATATATATATATATATATATATATATATATATTATATATATATATATATATATATATATATATATATTATATATATATATATATATATATATATATATTATATATATATATATATATATATATATATATATATATATATATATATATATATATATATATATATATATATATATATATATATATATATATATATATATATATATATATATATATATATATATCACACAGTGACCGCAGTCACCCTTCTGAGGGGATGGCCTATTCAAAGCACATGCATTCACCAGCAGCTAATATATTTCGTGCACTTCGCTTAGCTCCTGGGGGATAAAGGGATTCCACAATTTCCCCACCACCCTGCTTCGGTCGCCCACAGGGTAAGTGGATAGATAACGTAATGCCGTGAGGGTTGGCAGCCGCAGCTGGTTTATACATAAGTGACGATATCTCTCTCCCTGTCCCTTGCCTTTTTTCCAAGACGAATATTAGAAATTATGAGATAATATTTCCCCAGAGGGAGGGGGGTTAGAATACTACCTCCGTGTTCCCCTGCGTGTCGCAAGAGTCGACTAAATTGGGCGGAGCCAGAACACTGGGAATCCCCTCCTTTGTATTTTCTCTTCCCTAAGAGTCAGAGTATTTTGCCTTGACTCAGCCACTTCCCTTATAAGGGGAAAATGGCTCATTTATATAGATAGATGAAGGCAAAATATTATTAAACTTCCTGAAATGTAATACATTTTGGTAGAGGAGAAAACAAAGTAGCCAGCAGAATGATGAAAGGAGTACATCCTTACTTCCTAATCATCATTTTTTTTTTCCACAAGACTTCTTCAGCTAGTGCCATCTAACCTATCTCATGGTTGATCTGTGTCACTGGATTTAGTGCCATATAGTGCTGTGCCACTGCACTAGTGCCATATAGTGCTGTGCCACTGCATTTAGTGCCATATAGTGTTGTGCCACTGCATTTAGTGCCATATAGTGCTGTGCCACTGCACTAGTGCCATATGGTGGTCTGCCACTGCATTTAGTGCCATATAGTGCTGTGCCACTGCATTTAATGCCATATAGTTCTGTGCCACTGCACTAGTGCCATATAGTGCGGTGCCACTGCATTTAGTGCCATATAGTGCTGTGCCACTGCATTTAGTGCCATATAGTGCTGTGCCACTGCATTTAGTGCCATATATTGCTGTGCCACTGCATTTAGTGCCATATAGTGCTGTACCACTGCATTTAGTGCCATATAGTGCTGTGCCACTGCATTTAGTGCCATATAGTGCTGTGCCACTGTATTTAGTGTCATATAGTGCTGTGCCACTGTATTTAGTGTCATATAGTGCTGTGCCACTGCATTTAGTGCCATATAGTGCTGTGCCACTGCATTTAGTGTCATATAGTGCTGTGCCACTGCATTTAGTGTCATATAGTGCTGTGCCACTGCATTTAGTGCCATATAGTGCTGTGCCACTGGACTTAGTGCCTCAGTGTATTTTGATAGTGAATGGCACAGAGCCTCTTTAACCAGAAGCTGCACTCAGTTGGACTTTTATCAGCCCTCTGTGCATAAGAGGGAGTTTCTCATCCCTCGCTGTTATGTAGACCAGTGGTTTTGTGATTTACTCCTTTTTCATTCTTTTGAACTCTGTTTCCTCTATGTATCTCTAATTATTTTAAAAGCTCCTTTACATTTTAATGAGAATGAATCCTCTATGTCCTTCTATTGTATCATCTCTTCACTTTTTAATAAGTAGTTCCGGTTTTACGTCACGGACTCCCTTTTCTACCTGGAGCTAGGACGGTTGCCTTCTTGCGAAGGACTTGTTTTGGCAGATGTAATCGTTACCCTGAATGCATGCCTTTGCTAACCTCGACCGTTAGGTCGAACCCTCGACCTAACGCCTCAGAGTCGCGAACGCTACCGCTTGAGCCACGGTGACTATATTTTTTAATAAGAAGTGCACACAATAATCAATTGCTTTCAATCTCTCTCGTACAATATGGCTTCTAATTCCTGGAAGTATATTCTCTTGGAAGCTTCACATACTGCCAAGTGATGGTGATCCAGTTTATAGGATATTTTTTCCGAGTAAATTCTCTTTTCGTATAGAGATTTTTGCTTTTATGTCCTCTTTAATTTTTCATTTATAAAGTGGAGTCTGTCACATAACTTTGGGTCGTATTGTATGGCCTAGCGCTTTTTCTCATTGTGTGGGAATGGGTGAGTGGGTGGGGTGGTTGGTTGGGTGGAGAAGGTTTAGTATTATTTTGGACGGGTTTCTGCTGATAAGGATGGTAAATTCTACCTCCCATTTTGCCATTTCTTTTCCATTTTATATTTTTATATTTTTAATGTTTTTGGTTTTTTTTATCATTGTTTTTATTTATTTTATAATTAATATTTTGAAAGAAATATTTGAAAGAATCTATAAAGGCTCCATAGCTCATATTCTAATTGTATGAAGTGTATGTGTGTGTGTGTGTGTGTGTGTGTGTGTGTGTGAGAGAGAGAGAGAGAGAGAAATTGGATATTTATATTGTTAACAATTATTTAATATAGATATATATTTAATTCCTTTAATATTATTATTATTACTGTAATTATCATTAGCCTTGGACTACCATAGCATAACCGGTAGAGTGCTCGATTTAGGAGGTGATGGACCCGCGTTCGAGCCCGCCACGGGACCATAGGAAGGGCACCCTGACTTAATTCCCCAACTTCAGTCTATATGTGTCCACCCCCAAATAGGGACTAGTTGTGTCAAATAAAACGTAGAAAATAATCATTAGCCATAGGTAAAATACTTTAAATCTAATAGGCAGTCACATGACCCAAGTAGTCCATTCTGATATATTGCATAGGTCGATTCTTTCCATGAAAGTAATTGTTTTATTTTTTTGGGGCAATAATTTCTGTGCTCTTATCATGACTGGGACTTGATGACAAATTCGGCAAAATATACTATGTCAAGACACGTAGTCACCGTGGCTCAAGTGGTAACATCCGCAACTCTGAGGCGTCAGGTCGAGGGTTCGCGCCCCGTCATGGTCTGAGGTTAGCAAGGGCATGCACTCAGGGTAACGATTATGTCTACCAAAACAAGTCCTTCGCAGGAAGGCAACCGTCCTAGCTCTTGGTAGAAAAGGGAGTCCGTGACGTAAAACCGGAACATACTATGTCAAGACACGCTATTCACGTGAGAACGCAAGATGGAAAGTGATAAAAATGATAAAAACAAGAGAGAAATATGAATAAAATCAATAATGGAATAAAATAATTTGTGGGATTTAAAATGCACTAATTGTGTGTCGGTGATTATTCTCCGATTCACAGCATTGAGGACCTGAGTTCGACTCCATTAAAGCCTCCGTGGATTTGGATTTAGGAAGGAGAGAATACTTTGCATATCATGTGTAATAGCCCTTGTCAGCTAAGCAGACCAAGTGAGACCCTGTTTAAAACTAACTTTTCAAATATCTTATAATGTACACACCGGTAGATTCATGTGTACATTATGAGATATTTGAGAAGTTAGTTTTAAACAGGATCTGCACAGGCTTTGAATTAGATGTTTCAGTTCCAGTTGTACGTCACGGATTCCCTTTTCTACCAAGGGCTAGGACGGTTGCCTTCTTGCGGAGGACTTGTCTTGGCAGATGTAATCGTTACCCTGAGTGCATGCCCTTGCTAACCTCAGACTGTGACGGGGCGCGAACCCTCGACCTGACGCCTCAAAGTCGCGGACGCTACCGCTTGAGCCACGGTGACTACACAGGCTTTGAATTAGATAAGAGCAGTAATCCCTGTATTGAGGGACTCCGTCTTCTAGTTTAAAATATTTTTGTTTATGTAGAGAGAGAGAGAGAGAGAGAGAGAGTATACAAGTAAGTTTCGTAGGTAAGTTGGAGACTTCGAAAGGTCACCTAAGTCATATTTATTTATTCAGACTTCCTACGACTTTTCTTTTGGATCTCGTATTCATCGTAATAAGCTAATTTCACAATATAAGGCTAACAGTTCTACTTTAATGTCATTGACCCCACATAAAAGTGGGAAAAGATGTAGGCGAAGAAGTTCTGCTTTAATGTGCGGTCTATATATACCTTATATGTTTATGGATAATATGCAATGACATATAATTTACTTTATTATATATGAATAATTATTGAATGATGTTAGTTTAGGTTAGGTTAATTTTATTTGGTTAGCTTTGGTTAGGGTACAGGAGACTGCACTTTAAAGTGGCACCAGCCTAAATTGTATGAGAAGAAGTTTGATATAAGGTTACTAGTCTTCACCTTTTAGGTGTGTGATTTACCTGGCCGTTAATTAATCGTCTTACCTGGAAGCGACGCTGGAGAGTCGCATGGGCTGTTCCTGTGGGGAGGAGAATACTTATATAAGTAAACTTTAGAGATAAGTCTAGATATAAGTTTAAATATAAGTTACTTAAGTTTCGATGTAAGTTATTATTATTGATATATATTTATACCTTTATTATTTTGAGTGTGTTTATATACCCTTTGATGTCTGTATCTTTTATTGGTTTAATTAAAAAAGTGTATCTTTTCGTAATAAAAGCACACTGCTATTGTTACTTTCGTCTTTTCAAAATTAGTAAATAAATTAATTTTGTACCTGATATTAATCTGATATTAATGTTCATTGCGACGTATGTTTATTTGTTTGTTACTTTTTGTTTCCATGGAGATTGCAAAGAGTCAGCAAAGTATCAAAGTTATTAATTTGTACTGTCGAAATTATTGGTAATTTTTATCATTACAGTAACATTGCATATTATATATATATATATATATATATATATATATATATATATATATATATATATATATATATATATATCCGGGAAACGATTACATCTGCCAAAACAAGTCCTTCGTAAGAAGGTAACCGTTCTAGCCCTTAGTAGAAAAGGGAGTTCGTGACGTAAAACCGAATGCAATCCATATATATATATATATATATATATATATATATATATATATATATATATATATATATATATATATCAAACAAGCACATTACCATATGTGAAAATATGAATGATTTTTTCCCTGACCGGGACTTGAACGTAGGACACATAATTTCTGTGCCAAGGCGCTACCAACTACACCACAGAAAGTCTAAAAGGGAAACAAACCTTTTAGATCCTCTGTGGTGTAGTTGTTAGTGCCTTGGCACAGTAATTATGCGTCCTAGATTCAAGTCCCGGTCGGGGTAAAAATTATTCATATATATTATATATATATATATATATATATATATATATATATATATATATATATATATATATATATATATATATATATATATATATATATATATATATATATATATATATATTAAAATATGTAATTTTACGGTGGCGTGAAGGGGTTTACTTTTTTTTGTTTTAATATAACTCGAGGCTAATATTTCCCGTAGATTTTTAGAGTTTTCCTCATTTTCTTCCAACCAAATTGCATATATACTTCATATAAGTTTAGAAGTTAGAATTCGAGTCTTGGTCTGGCCGAAGGGAGCTAAAATAATTTGTATTTTTCACATTACTTCTCATAATGAGTCTCCAAGTGGACAGTCATGGACACAGACGGTATGGACCTGGGGTATTTAGGCTGGATATCCCTCCAAACGCCCCGCAGATGGATAGAATCCGCATTAGTTAGGCTCATCTCTTCCCGACTTGCGCGTGCCACCCCTGAGCTACTGCGGCCATTATGAGGACCTAGAATTAACGACATCTGTACATACGAAGATTTTGTAATTTCAATGTTATGGAAAAAAAACCTTGGTCGCAGTTGTTCTATCCGTAAGTTATGTCGTCATGTGTCGAGATCAGAGTTATGGGTCTATCTTCGCCCCCCCCCCCCCCGCCTCAGAGTTCAAATAATTAGCGTCTAGGTTATATTGTTTTGATGCTTCACGACTACTTTTTTTTAGCTGCTTTGAACTCTTAATCACGGTTGTCACTTGTGGTAACAATACTATCACTACTACTACTAATACTACTACTACTAAAGTTATGTGCTATTTGCGGCGGCTTGCGGCATTCTTTTTTTATTTCAAATTTTCGATTCCTGTTTACATAGCTTTGAGATCTTTATATTCATGGAAAGAAAAAAAATATTTATCTGACTTTAATAATTCGTGTTTTACAAAAATACGAATTTGCTTATGTATTAAACGTGTTCTGTCGTATCCACATAATCGGTTATCCGAAGCATTTCCCAGTGTAAATATCGAAGTTTTTTTATAACCTCTTCAAAGTTAAGCAGTTCATATGTGTGTGTGTATAAGGATGGTATATTGAAAATCTGTCTTTTACATCGTGTGTGTGTGTTTGTGTGTGGGTAAGGATGGTATATTGAAAAATCTGTCTTTTACATTCTGTGTATGTGTGTGCATAGCGAAAGTATATTGAAAATCTATCTTTTACATCATATATGTGTGTGTGTTTGGTTAATGATGGTATACTGTATTGATAATCTGTCTTTTACATATTGTGTGTGTGGGGGGGGGGTAAGAATGGTATATTGATAATCTGTCCTTTTCATCGTGTGTGTGTGTGTGTGTGTGTGTGTGTGTAGCTAAAGTATATTTAAAACCTTGCCTGCAATAGAACTTCATAGAATAAATAAGCTACTTATGTTACAATGCTATGTAATTTAGCTAGCAGAATAGTTCACTTTTACTGTGAAATATTAATATCGTCCAAATTATCAGTCATTCCTCTCTGTTCTCTGTCATTTTGTGTCCATAATATACCCTTTACGGCATTAAGGGGGGTGGACAAAGATAAGTTGGAGCTGGGGAATTATAACTGGATGCCCATCCTTACACATTGTGGTGAGATCACTCGCGGGTCTGTTACTTTCGAGTGCTTTAACCACTGAGCTGTCACGGTCCCCTCAGTAATTCTTTCTTGCAGTACTTGAATATATTACATAGCCTAAACAATGGGACATAGCCTACACAGAGTGCTCGAAAATGGCTTGATAATCCCTTATGTATTTAAACATTTATAGGCCCATCTTTGTTATTCTTCCAAATACACCTTTATTTATACTCTCAGCTTCACTTTCATTTGTAAAGCTCTACCATAGTTTGTATACCACTTAAGTGCAATATTTTCATATTTTAGCGTTCGAATGATTATGAGATCTGACCCAAAGAGTTTCATTCACCTTCAGCTGACTCCCCTACTAAGGCCACCACATATCCGAAATGAAGTCGATGTCAAAATAATCAGATCCTATTTCCATGAGTGCTGGTGGAATACGAGTATACTGGAAGACACCAGAAGACGAGAGACATTTCTTCCAACGAAACACGCGAGAGAGGGCAATATTCCAGCTGCAACGGGAGATGGGCGAGCACATTTAGCGCCATTCCTAGTCTAAACAGCGGCCTTCTTCCCCAATGCTTTCTAATTCCTTGAAATCTCTTTGACAACATTCGCTAACTCCTTCAACGGTGTGAGAAGGGTCTATGTGAACGATGTTTTATGGAGAGTGAGTGAAGGGTAGTGAAAAAGGTCCCCCTTAAAAAAAACTTTTAGGCACTCGCTTGGGTACAAAATATGAGAAAACTATTTGTGTTGTTGACATTAAAAAGATTGGCTTCTTATGCTGGACCATTTTATTTTTTTTATATATAGTTTTTTTTTTTTTTTTGGTACTGTACTCTTCATTGGCGTATTTTCAAAATTCATTTATTCATTAATGCTTTTATTTTATTTACAAAGGAAAGAAGAAAAATTATGTGTAAATCTATTACATGTTTATTGCCATAGTTGAGCGGGTGGCCGCAACTGTAAAGCAAGAACTGTATGATAGCCTCATTAAACCTTATCTCTTTCAGCGTCTCTGTGTCAGATAGCTTTCAGATAGAATTTCACTGAGGAGGGAAGTGTTTTCCAGCCCCATACTCCCTTATAATTTTTAGTCTCCCCGTACGACTCAAGAGCTTACGGAAGTAGTATTATTTCTCGCCAGTCCAGATAATAATAATAATAATAATAATTAGAAACAACGACAAAAACTACCACCATCACCACCACAATAATAATAATAATAATAATAATAATAATAATAATAATAATAATAATAATAATAACGCTGCAGATATAGCAGCTGTGCTTTTCTCAGTCAGTTTTTACGATAAATATTAAGAGATTATAATTTAATTACTATAATGGAGACAGGTAATTAATTAGTGTTTGACAATATTAGTGATCGCGTAAGTTTCAATCATGATACAGCTTTAAAACAGGAAACTTAAACTATGTTTTTTTTTATGTGTTTTAACGTAAAGAAAAAATGATTTTCGAACTTATTTTATTTATTTGTTTCCTGGGGGATGCTAGAATACCTCCTCCTTGTTCCCCTCCGTGCCTTAAATGTCGGCTAATTGGGGTGGAGCCAGGGGACTTGGAATAATTTCCATTGTATTTTTCTCCCACAAAAAGACAATTTTTTGCTTTGACTCAGCCACCACCTTATTAGGGGAAATTATGCCTTTTGTATGTAGGTAACTGTAATGAGAATACTGAATTTTGTATTTTATTTTTATTTTTTTGATATATTTAATTGAATCAATCCGTTTTTTTGTAATGAGAATACTCACTAAAGTTTTTTATTTGTTTTTTTTTTTCTGTTAGATTTAATTGAATCAACCCGTTTTTCTGTAGCAGATATTTAATTAATAATTGTATATTTAATTCGCTTATAGAAAATAAGGATATTATGGATTAAGACAAAATAACATTTAATTTTTAGGAAGCGAAATACTATATTCACATAGCCACGGTGACCCCAACCTTAGCAAAACAATATTGATAGCAAGGTTTCATTGAACATAAATCATCCCATCCTCTCCTCTACCAGTATGTGCATGACTCGAACCCTGGTCTGCCGATAGGTCCTGCTTAATATGTTTATAAGAAAGTGACGTAAAGAGATAGTAAAGAAAAATACTGAAAGCTTCAAGCACAAAAAAAACACTTTTTCTTTCATCAGGCTTTTTCTTTGCTGGGGCAGAGGGGGGAGTTAAGATTAAAATTCTTGGGGGGTTCAGAATTAAAATTCCTGGAGTAAAGAATTATCCCCATCCGCCTCTTCTATCCTATTTTACTCCATGTAAACGGTCCTACCAATACAAAGGAAGAGAAATACATTATTTTTTATTCTTTCCTATTACCAGAGATATCCCCCTTAGTATCCTCATGCGACGAACAGAAGTCCGTCTTCCTCATCACACACTTAACATACCAGAATAAATCCTAAGTACTTTAAGACTCTTGGCTAATTGTAGGAAGTAATATAAAGAGGAGGGGATTCCCAGTCCCCCCGCTCCGCCCCATTTATTCAAGTTTTACGACATGCAGGGGAACACGGAGGAAGTATTCTTAACCCTCTCCCTCAGGTTGGGAGACGTGGCAACCCTTTTTCCCCAAGGAGCTGAGAGGAGTGGTTGAGGTGTGTATGTGGATCGTGGTGAATGCGCGTTTCTTGGCTTGACCATCCCCCTTACAAGGAGGAATGAGGCGTGTGTATATGTATGTACTTTGGGACTTGTTTCCCCCCCCCCTCTTCATCAGGGATATCTCTTATAGTTACCTCTTACGACACGCGGGAACTACGAGGGCGTGATGAATCCTCTCCAGCACAAACTGAGATACCGGAGGAATTCAAAGTAGCATCAAATTTTTACGCCCATGAAAGCTCTTGTTATTACCACCTGGATAGAGGCAGATAATTAACCTATCCTTTACATTGGAAACGAGACACAATACCTCATTGTTCGAAGCTGTTATGTATTGTACTGAAGGTCATAGTGTGTGTGTGTGTGTGTGTGTGTGTGTGTGTGTGTGTGTGTGTGTGTGTGTGTGTGTGTGTGCCTAATTGATGGATGTATCAAATTCGTTTTCTTTATATCCTGGAGTAGTATTTGGGACTCTCTCTCTCTCTCTCTCTCTCTCTCTCTCTCTCTCTCTCTCTCTCTCTCTCTCTCTCTCTCTCTCTCTCTCTCTCTTATAATATTTGTATTTTCTCTATGATTTTTTTATGCGTTTTTATATATCTTTTATCTCCATTCATACTGTACCGTATATAATGCATCAATTTTTCGAATGGGGGTGGACACAGACATGTTGGAACTGGGGGATCAAGGCTGTATGCCATTCCTAACGTCCAGCTTTGGGCTAGAACATGTGTTTCTTACTTCCCGACTGGAGTGCTCTAACCACTGCGCTACCGCGGTTCACAGTTATAATGTCATGCAATATAACTGATAATATTTTTCTAAGCTGAATACTTCTCTCTTTCTGTGGGGCTTTGCTGAATGCTTTTTTTTTTTTTTTTTATGATTGTGACACCAGGACGGGCCAAAAAAAAATTATAAGATAAAACAGCCCCCATTGGGCCTGGGCACGAAGAATACATAAAGTAAAGAGAAACAGAGATGGAGAGTGTAATGACTTGTCAGATGTGAAGTGGTCTTCCTTCTCTCGTTTGAAGTTGTTCTCTAGATTTTTAGGGTCCATATCACATGAATACATAGGCAACTGTTATACATATATACATGCATACATACATACATACATGCTAACATACATATACATACATACATACATACATACATGGTTATGACAGAGTGGATTGGTATCGATATTTTGATATGGCTGGCACTAGAACTAGGGGTCATAGTTTGAAGCTTCGTAAAAAAAACTTCTTTGCAGGATGTAAGGAAGTCCTTTTTCATTTTTAGTGTAAGAGTAGTTGATAATTGGAATTCGCTAAGCGAGGAGGTAGTTAATGGTAACTCAATCCATAGTTTTAAGGACAAGTATGTTAAGTATCACTAAGTACAAAATGGAACCGATCAGGAGACGGGAAGTTACGACCTTGGGGCTCTTTCCTGTAAGCACAATTAGGTAATTGCATGCATGCATGCATGCATACATACATACATACATACAGACAGACAGACAGACTGACAGACAGACAGACAGAAATGCGTAACATACATGCATACATACAATTACCCTAGTAAGGAGGCTGGCTGAGCCAAAGCGCACAATCACCAGAACTAAATATACCTTGATTATTCCTCTCGTCTCCTTGGGAGCTAAGACAAGTGTACTAATTATATTTATTTTTTTACTGAGGCTTTGTAAATACTAGTTTTATTTAAATTTTTTCTGAATAGAAGCCTAAACACAAAAGGTGCAAAAATTCTGTTAAATTGAGATTACAGTTTTTGTATTGAAGAAATACTCTATATTTCAACCATACGATGATCGTATTTACATTAATGTATATTTTATTCCCAAAATCCATTATTTTATTAAGTCTCTCTCTCTCTCTCTCTCTCTCTCTCTCTCTCTCTCTCTCTCTCTCTCTCTCTCTCTCTCTCTCTCTCTCTCTCTCTCTCTCTCTCTCTCTAATAATGATGGTGGTAGTAATGGTAATGATAATAGTGATGATGGTAGTAATAATAATAATAATGTTAATCTTGAAGAACATAGTGCATTCAATAGAAGTAATGATGTCTTTAACCCTACTACAGTAGATTGTAATACAGTAATCTTAGTAATAAAAAATCTGAAAGACTCTAATGCATATGGATCAGATGGAATTTGTTTTCGTTTTATTAGAGATTCATTATTTGTAATAGCATATTATCTGACGGTAATAATCAATACTTCCATAGTTACCAATATTTACCCAGATTTATGGAAAAATCCCATGTAATTCCTGGTTTTAAAAATGGAAATCCTGACGACGTCTCTAACTATAGACCAATCTCTTTACTACCAATTTTATCAAAGATACTTGAAAAGATTGTTGCAAATCAGTTAAGTGAGTTTCTTGAAAAAAATAAACTTATTGCAAAAAGTCAACATGGTTTCAGGCCAAAATTATCAACTGAAACTGCCTTATTGAAAATATCAGATGAAATATACAAAAATATAGATAATAAGAAAATATCATTGCTACTACTACTCGATCTTTCTAAAGCTTTTGATAGTGTACACCATACTATTTTATTAGAAAAATGCAAAAAAATGAACATTGACCCAAGCTGGTTCGAGAACTATTTAAAAAACCGCTACCAGTCAGTCAGAATAAAAGATGTAGTTTCAAGTCGCAAGAAGGTATTGTTTGGGGTCCCTCAGGGATCGATCCTAGGACCTATACTTTTTCTAATATATGTAAACGATCTAGTAAAATATTTACCTAACTGTTATGTCATTCAATATGCTGACGATATTCAAATCTTAATTGAAGGAGAAATTAATGATTTAGAAAATATTATTCGTAGAGCAGAAGAAATTTTGTATATGGCTAAACGTTACTTTCTAAAAAATGGTCTGTTACTTAATGAAACTAAAACCCAATCTATTCTTATCGGATCCAGACAATTATTATCAGAAGTTGATGACAATCTTCATATAAATTTTAACGGTAATATCATTAAGCCAATGAACTCGGTAAAGAACCTAGGTGTCTATTTTGACCGTTACATGAATTTTGAAATGCATATAGATGAAATTTATAAAAAAGTAATGAGTACTCTAATATATCTAAATAGGGTAAAAGACTCATTTGAAACATCAACTCGTATAATAATTGTCCAGTCCTTAGCTATGAGTTTAATTAATTACTGTCTCAAAGTTTGGGGATGTACAAATAAGACTCAATTACAAAGAATACAAAAGTTACAAAACTTTGCAGCACGAGTGGCTGTTGGCAATGTAAGAAAATACGAGCACATCTCTCCTGTTTTAAAAGATCTAGAATGGATAAAGATTAGAGATAAATATGTTTTTGATATATGTACCTTTGTTTTTAATATACTAAGAAACAATCTTCCTGATTGCTTGTATAATTTTTCTACAGTAAGCTCAGTTACCGGGTTAACTACCCGTCAAGGGGAAGATTTATTAGTACGAAGGTCTAAAACTGATATTGGCTCAAGAGATATAAACATTCGTGGACCTCATTTATATAATCAGCTTCCCAGAGAACTAAAAAATGCTGGTTCAGTGTATACTTTTAAATATAATCTTAAGAAGTTACTCTTAAA
This sequence comes from Halocaridina rubra, assembly GCA_037179515.1. NCBI lineage: Eukaryota > Metazoa > Arthropoda > Malacostraca > Decapoda > Atyidae > Halocaridina > Halocaridina rubra. The sequence continues at coordinate 61,138 of JAXCGZ010013524.1, read as the reverse complement.
GGAAGATTTTACTTGTAATTTTTAATGGTACACTCATCTTTATGATTTGTTTGTTTTAGTATGTCTATATCGTACACCACAGATGTCTATCTGGAATATATATGTATCTTATTTGAATACCCAATGTACTTTGGAAATAAAGGTTTATTATTATTATTATTATTACTCTCTCTCTCTCTCTCTCTCTCTCTCTTTCTCTCTCTCTCTCTCTCTCTCTCTCTCTCTCTCTCTCTCTCTCTCTCTCTCTCTCTCTCTCTCTCTCTGGAGCCAACAGTGTGTCCATACAGCACCATGATCACTTTCTTCACAGTCGCTACAAGTATCGCAGACGCGGCTTAATGGTGCGGAAAAACAATGTAGTTAGTGCTCGGCTCAGAATGGGGTATCGGCCTTTATGGCAGGTCTCCCAGACTCTAGATATGCCACAGTACACCTCCTGTAAATTATGCGACCGTCCTAATGCTAACACTCTTGACCACTATTGTCTTCAGTGCCCCACAGTGAGAGATGTTTTACCACGAACTCAGAACTTAATACAGATCTGCTCGTTTTTACTTAATGATGACAACCTTGATGTTATTCTTGCTCGTTATCCTCACTTTGGTGGCCATTAATTATATTGAATTATACATATATTTTCTGTATGTTGCTGTATAATTCTGTTTGTGTGTTCTGTGTTTCTCTGAGCTTTACTTTTGTATATAATGTACTCTGTGCTGCCATACTGTGAGTTGTGTGTTAGTATGCAGCAATGTTTTATCAATGTGTACACCTCCCTGTAAACTATGTTCTATTCTTGGTTGTGTATCCATTTGAAGCATTATTTGTATGAATTCATGTAATGTATGACGCCTTGGCGCAATAAATTAATAAAATAAAAAATAATCTCTCTCTCTCTCTCTCTCTCTCTCTCTCTCTCTCTCTCTCTCTCTCTCTCTCTCTCTCTCTCTCTCTCTCTCTCTCTCTCTCTCTCAAGTTGGTCCATAACCATGTTTATAATTGATAGAGGAAAAAAAATAATTATAATCTTAGGCTAAACAAATGTAGCATTAATTAAATATTAAACAAATTTACAAAAGAGAGCTTTAGAATTAATATGTTTAAAATAGAAACATCGAGCATGGCAAGGTTAGAGTATATGAGGATGGCGGGGTTAGTGTATATGAAGATGGCGAGGTTAGTGTATATGAGCATGGCAAGGTTAGAATATATGAGGATGGCGAGTTTATAGTAAGTGAGGATGTCGAGGGTAAATTATATGAGGATGGTGAGGTTAGATTATATGAGGATAGCGAGGTTAGTGTATATGAGGATGGCGAGGTTAGTGTATATGAGAATGGCAAGGTTAGAGTATATGAGGAAGGCGAGTTTATAGTATGTGAGGATGTCGAGGGTAAATTATATGAGGGTGGTGAGGTTAAAGTATGTGAGGATGGCGGGGTTAATGTATATGAGGATGGCGGGGTTAATGTATATGAGCATGGCAAGGTTAGAGTGTCTGAGGATGGCGAGTTTATAGTATATGAGGATGTCGAGGGTAAATTATATGAGGATGGTGAGGTTAAAGTATGTGAGGATGGCAAGGTTGGAGTATGTGAGGATGGCAAGGTTGGAGTAAATGAGGATGGAGAGTTTATAGTATGTGAGGATGTCGAGGCTAAAGTATATGAGGATGGTGAGGTTAAAGTATATAAGGATTACAAGGTTAGAGTATATGAGGATGGCGAGGTTACAGTACATGAGGATGGTGAGGTTAGAGTATATGAGGATGGTGAGGTTAGAGTATATGAGGATGGTAAGGTTAAAGTATATATTATAAGTTATTTTCGCTTTCAGAATTTTATTCTGGAGAGTCTTAAGGGCGGTTTACACGGTCAAACGGTTCGTCGAACGCGGTTCGACAGACAAGTGTTTGAAGTGATGTTCGAACGTGTGAACGGGGTATTTGGTTGTCGTACACGTTTGTCGAACGTGTTCGACAACCAAATACACCGTTCACACGTTCGAACATCACTTCAAACACTTGTCTGTCGAACCGCGTTCGACGAACCGTTTGACCGTGTAAACCCCCCTTTATATTTTGTGTACGGGTATGTTTGTGGGAAATGCTTTCAGGAATGCATGAAAGAGCGATATATATATATATATATATATATATATATATATATATATATATATATATATATATATATATATATATATATATATATATATATATATATATATATATATATATATATATATATATATATATATATATATATATTTCATTATTTATATATTAATTTTTTTATATAATAAAAAAGCTAATGGCCGGAGATTAGCTGATTAATTCTGTTTAATCACATTTTTCTTAGTTTTTTAATTATTTATTAGTAATTAATGTTGTACTGCTACATTCTATTTTTTCTTAATGCGTTGCAAATCAAATTTGTTTTCTCTTTTGTTTTCGTTCAATTACTTTTTTTTTTTCGTAAAACAGAAAAGAAGTGAAATAAATGTAATAAATACACTAATCGTTTTTTTTTATATCTAAAGATAAAATAAAATAAAATTCTCCATTAGCTTCCGGAGCCACTGAATTACATTACATCACATGGAACTCACTGAAATTTTCTTCTCTTTTTAAATTTTCACTGATGTATGTATGTATGTATCTATCTATTTATATCTATTTAGCTATCTGTATCTATCTATCTGTCTATCTATCTTTATCTATATCTATCTATTTTATTTATCTATCTATCTATCTATTTATCTATGTAGTCGCCGTGGCTCAGTCGGTAGCGTCTCCGACTCTGAGGCGTCAGGTCGAGGGTTCGCGCCCCGTCACGGTCTGAGGTTAGCAAAGGCATGCACTCAGCGTAAGGATTACATCTGCCAAAACAAGTCCTTCGCAAGAAGGCAACCGTCCTAGCCCTTGGTTGATAAGGGAGTCCGTGACGTAAAACCGGAACCGGAACCGATCTATCTATTTATCTATCTAACTATCTATCTATTTATCTTTATCTATCTTCCAATCTATCTATCTTTCTATCTATCTGCGTATTATACTTTTCTCTGTAAAGAGCACTGCAATCTGAGATAAATAATTTCTGTCTTCTATTGCGTTTCTTTCTTATCTTTAGCTTAATCTTGTTTAAATGACCCTCCTATTGTTTTCTTAACTGGGTCTTCTTATTTAATTTCCATTTTATACTCAAATTTATTCTAGAATAAGGAAATTTCCTTGCGTCTGCTAGCGTCTTGGGGCCTGTATATGACTGCATCGAATAGCGATTATGGAAACACATGACACGCGAGCACGATATATTTCAGGCTACGTTATTTTCGTTTTTGCTTTCGTTAAAATTTCCCCAAGTGATGTAATTTGGGGTTTCGCTTCCGTATTTCCCTGTGTGTCGTGAAAGTCGACTCAATAGGGCGGAGCAAGGGGACTGTGCTTCCTCTTATTTGTATTTTCTACTCCAGTGTCAAGGTATTAACGCGGCCACCCGTGGAGAAAGCTGTAAGAAATCTAGGGACAGCTCGTGTTTTTGGCTAAAGATTTGTTTATTTATTTGTTTATATATATATATATATATATATATATATATATATATATATATATATATATATATATATATATATATATATATATATATATATATATATATATATATATATATCATATTTACCCCGACCGGGACTTGAACCTGGGACGTATAATTACTAAGCCAAGGCGCTACCAACTACACCACAGAAGGTCTTAAAAGGGAAACAGACCTTACAGCTTATATCTGCTATACTAGGAATGTACACATTCTATCTGAATGCCACTATGTTCATATTACAGTTTCCCCCACCCTCACTCGTGGTTTCGTTTTCGCATTTAATTCAACTTGGCTTGATAATCATAAGTCCCAGGTTCAAGTCCCGGTCGGGGTAAAAATTCATGTTTTCACATATGGTAATGAGCTTATTTGGTTATATATATATATATATATATATATATATATATATATATATATATATATATATATATATATATATATATATATATATATATATATATATATATATATATATATATATATATAATGATTTATTCCACGTGAAACACTTGGTTAAAATCAAAATTATTACATTGACCTCGAAGGTATATGAAACAGAACTGAGTTGGCGAATATTTTTTTCAACTAATCGTCATTAACTCCAACGCTCAGTTTTGGTCAATACTCTCCAGCTATTTCTGTTTCGTTATCTTTCGAGGTCAATATAATTAGAGTAACCTGTAAAGGTTGGCAGTAAATATCAGAGGTCAAAGAATATAGTATTTTATTCTGTATATGGAATTCATATGTAATTAAGGTCAGCTCGGAGGTCAAAGTGACCAGTTAAAGGCTAGCAGTAAATGTCAGAGGTCAGAGAACATAACATCTGACTGTATGTGGATGTACGTGGCGGAATGTAAAAATAACCAGATCTCTAGGGATTAAGAGATGGAATCTAATGGCCGATTGTTCAGATATAGACTTTTTGGCATATTTGTGTATATTGTATGTGTAGTCACCGTGGCTCAAATGCTAGCGTCCGCGACTCTGAGGCGTCAGGTCGAGGGTTCGCGCCCCGTCACGGTTTGAGGTTAGTAAGGGCATGCACTCAGGGTAACGATTACATTTGCCAATACAAGTCCTTCGCAAGAAGGCAACCGTCCTAGCCCTTGGTTGAAAAGGGAGTCCGTGACGTAAATCCGGAACTTGAACTGTGTATATCGTATGTCATTTACATTCCAATATAAACCCTTTTCTCATTTGCATAGTCAATACAACAGTGCTTAAACTTTGCGAGACTTCAATATAGAAAGTCTGTTTGTTCTTATAAATTGCTTATATGATGAGACACGCGGGGGGGAGGGAGAGGTAATCTCCGGAAAATATATCTTCTGTCTTTATTTTTTGGGATTTATTGTTTAGTTTTTAGTTTTTGGATTTGTTTTTTTAATTATTTTTTTGGTCTCATTTTTACCTTTGAGGCAAAGAATAGAAGTTTAGGATTTAATTTTTCTGAATCATTACACAGCTTTTTTTCTCTCTCTCTCTCTCTCTCTCTCTCTCTCTCTCTCTCTCTCTCTCTCTCTCTCTCTCTCTATATATATATATATATATATATATATATATATATATATATATATATATATATATATATGTGTGTGTGTGTGTGTGTGTGTGTGTGTGTGTAATTACCTAATTGTAATTACCTAATTGAGTTTACGGGAAAGAGCCCAAAGCTCGTGTGTGTGTGTGTGTGTGTGTGTGTGTCTAATATCTATTTTACATCTTACACTTGCATGCACTCTCTCATATACATATGCGCTCGCGCGCGCGCACACACACACACACACACACACACACACACACACACACACACACACACACACACACACACAAGAACTGCAGAACAGACAGTATTGCCTCAATATAAACCGAAAATTGGGAAGCTACTTTTGCAACATAGACATTTCATATCTAAAGGGGGGTTTACACGGTCAAACGGTTCGTCAAACGCGGTTCGACAGACAAGTGTGTGAAGTGATGTTCGAACGTGTGAACGGGGTATTTGTTGTCGAACACGTTTGTCAAACGTGTTCGACAACCAAATACCCCGTTCACACGTTCGAACATCACTTCAAACACTTGTCTGTCGAACCGCGTTCGACGAACCGTTTGACCGTGTAAACCCCCCTTTATGTTGTACTTATTGAAGATATTGAGGTGCAAGAAGTGACACATTATAGACATCGCAAGCTTCACCCCCCAAAGTGGGAGCCAGGCATGGATCAATGGGGACGGTTGGTGTTAAGAAGAGTATCCGGTCGTAAGAAGTTTAAACTAAAACCCTGCAATAGCTTTCATGAGATAGTGAGAAACAGCTACCTCTATTTGTCTATCATCTATCTATCTTTCTATCTGTTTATATCTGTATCTGTCCATCTATCCATCTGTCTACCTATCTACCTATCTATACATACATACATTATATATATATATATATATATATATATATATATATATATATATATATATATATATATATATATATATATATATATATATTATATAAGCGTCATAACCTCCTTTATAAGGAGATGGCCGAGCCAAAGCAAATTCTTTACTCTTTTCTTGAGAAAAGAAAAGGATTAGTAACTCCATTGCTTCGCCATATTTAGTCGACTTGTACAACCCGTAGGGAAACACGAAAGAGGTAGTCAGCAGTATTCTGAATACCCCTGCTAATGTTTGGCATTTCTTGAACATTTTAAAAGAGAAATAGAGAAAAAATAGGGATCTTTTATAGATGAATAAAACCCCCGAACCCCATGTGAATATAGACAACCCCATAATATGCTTGGTTAGTTTACGATGCGTTACGTTACGTTACATTAAGTTACGTTACGTTAGGTGACTTATCTTGTAAATATGGATAACCCTAGAGCTCCCTGGGGTTACTATTCTTTACAAAATCCCAAAATAGAATAAAAGTTACTTGAAATCCATCTTCTATTATGGGCTCAGATCATGCATCGCCCCTCAAAAGACGTGCTTGGAAACTCCGATGCAATTTCCGAGAATTTTTTCCACGTTGGCTCAAGCTGTTTCGAGGCGATGTAGCTCTTATTTTGCAATGGGATGGAAAGAAGGTCCAATAGTATGATGTGAATTTGCATATACTTAGCATTACGTTATTGATTATAGATGTCTATCTATCTATCTATCTATCTATCCATTTATCTATCTATCTATATATCTATCAATGTATTTACCTATCTATCTATCTATCTATCTACTTAACTATCTATCTATCTATCTATCTATCTATATATATATATATATATATATATATATATATATATATATATATATATATATATATATATATATATATATATATATATAAATATTGCTTAAATGTAAGAGTTGTCGAATATATAGTTTTAGAAGAATATATTTTTCTGGTATTATTGATAAAGATAGATAGATAACCTCGATATGTTGTATAAGTAGAAATTAGATCCCCCCCAAAGAAGAAACACACACACAGGTATAATGTTATGTAGGAGAAGTTGGTACATAAATTTCTTATAGAAGTAATGATTATTATATTTAAACTAGTTATTCTTAGTTGAAATTTTAAAAGCCTCAGGTGATTAGTAGTATTGATAAAAATTTTAAAATTTGTACGGTAAGTTTTTACCTAATAAAAGATATACTTACCACGTAAATTATATAAGATTGTAAAGATATCGAAAGGTCTTGTAAATTAGATCCTATAATTTCTATAAAATCTTGATCATTCAAAATCTTATGATTTTTATGTGCATTAGGATTATCTGAACGGTTTTTAGAATAACGAAAAGACTTAACACTAGATTCTATCTAGCTATATATACTAGCTATATTCCCCTTGTAAGGGGGTGAGAAGAAAATTAAAGAGGAGGGGATTCCCAGTCCCTCGGTCTACCCCATTTAGCAGAGTTCCACGACACGCAGGGGAACATGGAGAAAGTATTCTCACCCTCTTCCTCAGGGGGAGCTTTATATTACAAGTAGAAATTCGTAAGCTTGGCAGATCAGATACAAATTCGGAATTGGATAGTTAGGAATTAGAAATTTCAATTCTAGAATATCAGATATTCTAGGAATTGGATAGTTTGGAATTAGACATCTCTAGCCTAGCATATCAAATGTATACAAATAGGAATTGGATAGTTAGGAATATAGTATTCCTAAGCTTAGCATATGACATGGATACAAATAAGAATTGGATAGTTAGGACTTAGACATCTCAAGCCTAGCATATCATATGTATACAAATAGGAATTGGATAGTTAGGAATTAGTATTCCTAAGCTTAGCATATGCCATGGATACAAATAGCATTAGATAGCTAGAAAAAATTTAAATTTTAACCCAATTATATTAGATAGATAGAAATAATAATTGCATAGTTACACATTTGAAATTTCAGTCCTAGCTTATCAGATATATACATATAGGAATTGGATAGTGCTTGGAGCAGATAGGTAAAATATTATTAGCTTATTGTCTATTTTTCCTACCTCATGTGTGACTACCAGTTCCAGCTGCTTGCAAGGAAAAAAATGGAAACATTTACGAATATTAAAACTCATATCATCTTATTTCACATGATGAGTTCAATCTTAAAATTATTTTAGGTGATATATATATATATATATATATATATATATATATATATATATATATATATATATATATATATATATATGTATATATTCTAGTAGTTTATATGCATTCTCAATTTTAAGGTGTAATTTTTATATGACTTAGTAGAGTGGTATAAATTTCAATAAATTTGTCTCATTATTTACAAGAGATGATATCTCTCTCTCGTCGTCTCTCTCTCTCTCTCTCAATCTCTCTACAGTGTATATATATATATGACTATAGTATAGTGGTAAATATATATCATATATATATATATGTCTCATATATTTATATAGAGATATATATATATATATATATATATATCTATGTATACATATATATATATATATATATATATATATATATATATATATATATATATATATATATATATATATATATATATATATATATATATATATATATATATATATATATATATATATATATATATATATATATATATATATATATATATATATATATATGGATTGATAGATAAATAGATAAAAATAGATAGTTAGATACAGAGAGAGAGAGAGAGAGAGAGAGAGAGAGAGAGAGAGAGAGAGAGAGAGAGAGAGAGAGACTATAGTCTCTCGGGCCTTCAGAGATGTGACAAGAAAATTAATTTTCCTCAAAGGTTCTCCCTGATGGGGATATTCTTAATTTAAAAGAAATCCTGAATAGCTGTAAAAATAAAATAGATTTGAATGAAACAGTGAAACAGGATGAGATAAAAAAATAAATGAAATAATAAGAATATAAAAGAAAAAGAAAGAATGAAGTAGGAAATAATAAAAAAGAAAACTAAGAAACGAGATTGAGAAGAAACCAAAATGAAATGAAATTTGTATTGATACAAGGCAGTAAGGAACTGCATTACGAATTCCAGGTCGGTGAGAGTTAGGCTATTTTAGCCAATATTGTTTCACACGTCAAGGATTTTTCACTCGTCAGGGATTTTTTCAGTTTTTTCCTCTTAAATTTACTCTTTTGATTATTTTGATATGTAGTGGAATGTAGGTATTTTTTACCCATGTATTTTATTTTTCGTTTGACTTTTTTTTTCTTATACTAGAATATATTTACATATGTGTTCGTGTGTGTGTATTTTTTCTTATAAATTTTAATGGTATGTAATATATTTTTACATACCCATTTTTTTCATTTATACCCAAGTATTTTATATCTCGTTTGACTTTTTTTTTTCCTTATACTAGAATATATGTGTTTGTGTGTGTGTGTATTTTTTCTTATAAATTTAAATGGAATGCAAAGTTTTTTTACATATTCAGTTTTTTCACTTGATTTCTTTTAATATTATGAATTAACTTTTTTGAGAAATTTTATAATTATGTAACAATTTTTGTAAAGTATTTTCTTCTCCCTTGACTATATATCTTTATACTAGCATTACTCTATTTTATTTCTTTGAAGTAAAATATGGTTTTGTGAATATTTTTTATTCTCATGGATATATTTCTAGTAGGATATTATAAGAAAATATAAGATTTGTTTATTTTACTTTCATTATTTAGTATATTAAAATATAAGATATTTGTTAGTAATATAGCTCTTATTCTAATTTTTTTTTTTTTTAGAAATAGCTGGATCATATTTTTACAAGAAAATATAAGATTTGTTTATTTTACATTCATTATTTCGTATATTAAAATATAAGATTTTTCCTAGTAATATAGCTCCTCTTATTCTTATTTTTTTTTAAATAGCTGGATCATAGTTTTATAAACGAATATAAGATTTATTTTATATTTTATTTTCATTATTTCGTATATTAAAATATAAGATTTTTCTTAGCAATATAGCTCCTCTTATTCTTATTATTATTTTTTTTTTAAATAGCTGGATCATATTTTTATAAGAGAATATAAGATTTATTTTATATTTTATTTTCATTATTTCGCATATTAAAATATAAAATTTTTCTTAGTAATATAGCTCCTCTTATATCTTATTCTTATTTTTTTTTTTTTAGAAATAGCTGGATCATATTTTTATAAGAGAATATAAGACTTATTTTATATTTTATTTTCATTATTTCGTATATTAAAATATAAGATTTTTCTTAGTAATATCGCTCCTCTTATTCTTTATAGTAGAATATAAGATAGTTTTAGTTTTTGTTTTTCTTTACAGCAAGATAAATTTTTTTTTTTACACATCAGCCATGGTAACTCAGTGGCTAGAGCCCTCGACTCGGAAAGTGGCAAACCCGCGTTCGAGCCTAACGCGGGACTCCAGGAAGAGCATCCATCCCTAATTCCCCGGCTCTAACATGTCTGTATCCATCCCCATTCGAATAGAATTACTCGTGACACATAAAAAGGAAAGCAATTTGTGGTCCTTATATTACAATATAAGATATTTTTTCATTAATTTGTGTTTATGATTTTCTTATCTTACAATATAAGACAGTTTTTCATTGATTTGTGTGTTTATAATTTTCATATATTACTATATGAGATAGTTTTTCATTAATTTTGTGTTTATAATTTTCTTATATTACAATATAAAATAGTTTATCATTAATCTGTTTATAATTTTCTTATATTACTATATAAGATAGTTTTTCATTAATTTGTGTTTATAATTTTCTTATATTACAATATAAGAGTTTTTCATTAAGTTGTGTTTATAATTTTCTTATATTACAATATAAGATAGTTTTTCATTAATTTGTGTTTATAATTTTCTTATATTACAATATAAGAGTTTTTCATTAAGTTGTGTTTATAATTTTCTTATATTACAATATAAGATAATTTTTCTTTATTTTTTTTATAATACAAGATGTTTTTTTCTACAAATTAACACTTTCTAGTTACATCGACCCAACATAAAAGTGGGAAAAGATATAGACGAAGAAGAAGAGTTTTTTCTTTACATGAGAAATATGTTTAGGTTTTGTTAAAAAAAGCGTTTGATGATTATGATTATTTTTTCCTCCTTATCTTAACATTCAGGGATTTCATTTTGCGAGCAAGCTCTCCTGCCCCTTGAGGTATTATTATTAGTAATATTAATTAAGATCTCTGCCTCTATGGCGGCCATTGATTAAAATGGCGGATTCAATTTGTTGAGGGGATGACAGTACCATTGACGACACGAAGGGATCATTATTGATGTGTTAGGCTGCCGTTTGGTGTCACTGTTAATCCCCATGAATGGGGGAGGACGCAGACCGGTTGGAACTTGGATGCCCTTCCTTACACCCCGCATTATTTACCGTCCATATACCAAAGCCATATTCTTCCTTATTAGGAGGGTGGCTGAGTCAAAGACAATACTTTGACTTCTTTGTGGGAATTAAATACAGAGGAGGGGATTCCCAGCCCCTTCGCTCCGCCCCATTTAGTCGACTTTTACGACACGCATTGGAACACGGAGGACGTATTTTTACCCCCCCCCATTTTTTAAAATGCTCCTAGTCTAGCCCTAAATTCTTGGTTTGTTCGCACATCAAATTTTTTTTTGCCATTATGATAATAATTTGTTCTTTAAATAGAAAAAAAAATAGTAATTTACACAATTGAATAGTTGAAAAAAAATTGTTTTCATTTTGAAAAAGATGTTTTTCATCATTACTGAATGGACGAATAGTGGTCAAAACATGCTTATACCATGGCATAAATGACGCAAATTGGAAATACTTCGCATCAAAACTCTAATTGCGGTGTTTGCAATTAGTTTCCTATCCTTTAAAGTAGCGATCAGCAACCTGCTGGCCCCGGGTCAGGTCCGGCCCAGCCCTCAATTCCCAACCGAAATATGATTTTACCCGCCTAGAGTTGTTAAGAGTTATTTTATTTTTTTTTTTATTTCGAATGCGTTATTAATACTAATTACTATTTGCAAGAAAATAAATAATTATTTTATAATGAATACACACACACACACAATGTTAAAAGCACGAATTATTTGAGTCAATTTGGAAAACGTTGTGCTTCTGCCTTCATTAATCTGTCAACTTATGTTGAAAAGCTTTTGAGTTTCAAAGAGCATTAATTGTCACACTATTTTTTTTTAATTCTTTGCGACATGAATATCAATTTAAATAAAATAAACTTATTCCATAGTCCCATATATTATTATTATTATTATAATTATTATTGTTGAAATTATTATTATTATTATTATTATTATTAGATGATGATGATTGCGGGTCCCCATCACCTCACTACTTCTTGCCCATGAGCTGAAAAAGGCTGCTAACCCCTGATTTAAAGCAATATATCAAATGTTCATCCATTTTCCAATGGTGTAATTATTGCTCTTGTATATGTTCAACACTCATTATCAGCGTATTTTTAATAATAAACTTTGATGTTTGCATTATTACATTGCGGAGTTGAGTAATTAATACTTTTATAATACCGAGACATCAAAGTATTAATGTTTGTATTACCCAATCCCGGGCTTTCCCATAAAGCTCTCAGAGAGTGTATGTTGTGTTGTTGGCGTATGTGGTTGTATGTAGTGTAGTTTTCCATTATGTGTTTGACTCGTGCCTTGTGACCCTTATATTAGTATACGGGATCGGATAGGGTCACGATAGGTGCATGTATTGTTGTTGTGGAATTGGTAACAATGAATTATCAGCATCATTTTTCCTTGATTGATCGCATTGTGATATAGGCCTAGTGTGTTTTTAGATAATTGTTTTTTATATCGTATGTTAATACATAGTTTCTATTAAAAGACTGCTTTAAATGACAATTATTTTCAGCATAAATATTAAGGAATATACTCCAAGATATGTACGCAGTAGTCACCGTGGCAAAATGGTAGCGTCCGCGACTCTGAGGCGGCAGGTCGAGGGTTCGTGCCCCGTCACGGACTGAGGTTAGTAAGGGCATACACTCAGGGTAACGATTACATCTGCCAAAACAAGTCCTTCACAGGAAGGCAAACATCCTAGCCCTTAGCTGAAAAGGGAGTTCGTGACGTAAAACCGAAACCAACTCCAAGATATATACGCAAAATATACAGTGGTCGCAATCCCCTATTCAAAGGGATGTGGCCAAGTCAAAGCACACGCACACCACCCTACTCACTTCTCACGACTCTTTGGGATAATGGATCACCACAATATCCCCTTCCTCCTTTACCATGCTTGGGTTATCCAAAGTGTAAGTGGGCTAGGATATTCTGAGGTGAGGCCTTACAGCCTTAGCTCTCTTCAATAGAATAGCTATCTATCTATCTACCTTGGCTGTCTCCCCCAATTGGGGGGTAGCCGACATCAAATAATGAGGTATAATATAGTGTATGCATTAGGTTGCAAATTCTCTGAATTTTTAAATGTAATAAATATATTTTTATTTTAATGTGAGAAATACCTCTGAATTTTAATCAGTTTTGTTAAGGAGTTCTAGCTTCAAAAAACTGATTCATACTCTCTCTCTCTCTTCTTCTTCTTACTACCACTATTACTACTACTACTACTACTGGTCATATTTTGACTGGTATAACTTAGCTTACTGTCATAACCACTCATGTTCAATCTTGGAAACTAAGAGCTAAAAATAAGTTCCCTAGAACTTGGTTCTGAGGTTCCTTAGATCGCTTTGGGACTAAGGAATAGCAATTTTAAAAGAAGGCCTCATTGAGGTTATTCCTTACCCATGAGGTGCATAATTTAAACTTTTATTCAGAAGATATTCTCTCTCTCTCTCTCTCTCTCCTACAACTACTACTACTACTCTCTTTCTCCTCTTCCTCCTCCTCCTCCTACTACTTCTACTACTACTACTACTCCTACTACTACAACACTTTTTACATTCTTTATAAGAAATGTGTTGCTTTAATTTCATTTATTTCGTGTTTTACTCTGCTGTGACTCAACTCCTCATTATGGCTAAGACTCCAGTTGGGAGCGAGGTATAAATGGAAGTTAGAAAGAGATGATGTTTTCAGGATTCTGCCATTAAGTAAATCCCTCGCATAATACTATTTCTTTTGTCTGTGTGTGTGTGTGTGTGTGTGTGTGTGTTTGTGTGTTACTTTTATTTTGCCTTTAGGGTAAAAAAAGGATCCGCAAAAAATATGGAGAAATTAAGCTAGAAACTTATTAACATCGACTTTGCTGTGGTCTTTAGTAAAACACACACACACGCACACATACAATAACGTATACGCTCTCTCTCTCTCAATGTTCGATCCATAACGACGTAGAAATATTTAATCTTCCCTTATATATTTTTTTTCTTAGTAAAACTTTTCATATTGAATTTTATTAAATTTTTTCCATTACGAAAGTAATAATATTCTAATTCGCACGTGGCACATGGAACGTGCCACGCCACTTCTGTGTGAAAGGTTTCATATATTTCCGGATGCTCGTTTTCAGCTGGCGTATCACGTGGCATGCCACGCGCGACGTGCCACTTTTGTGTGAAAGCGGCCTTACATAAAATTTGCAATGATAAGATAAGAATAATAAAAAATTATTTCTTATTTTGGTAGTAATGAACTCGTCTAAATTCATGAATGAGCTTTGGCTGTGTAGATATTGCAGACACAGGTTCTCAACGTTTTGCATTTAATATACCCCTGCGTGGGCAATCTCGATTTATATATCTATTTCTCTGGTAGGAAAAAGCCCATTAAAGAAAAAAATAATAAAAATATATGAAACAGTTATTCCAAAAGTATTCAGCCAAGGTATATGTATGTATGTATGTATGTATGTATTTTGAGAGGGTAACTAATAAGTACTATTTATTTTTTTCCCGTTATTTTATTTAATGGGCCTTTTCCTGCCATTTTAGGCTAAAACTTAATTCTTTGAAGGAGGAAAATGAAAAGGAGGGACGTCTCAGTCCCCTCACTCCCCCACCTAGTTATTTTTTTCGACACTCAGGGGAACACGGAGGAGGTATTCTTCCCCCATGAGGGGAACTATATAAATCTAATTATATAAATATCTACCGTGAAGCCGCACAATTATTTCTATCAAGAACAGTACGACAGAGATGGGATTCGGTTTTACGTCACTGAACTCCCTTTTCTACTAAGGGCTAAGTAGGTTGTATTTCATAGTATTACATTCCATTCATTCTTCGCATTTTCTCATGGTTGAATTACAGCTAGAGAGCATTAATGGAAGTCGCCTCTTGCAATAAACAGGTTGTACAAGGATAAAGCTATTTTCCTCCCCTACCTGGGATTTGATAAGTGTAGTCACCGTGCCTCAAGCGGTAGCGTCCGCGACTCTGAGGCGTCAGGTCAAGGATTCACGCCCCGTCACGGTCTGGGGTTAGCAAGGGCATGCACTTAGGGTAACGATTACCTCTGCCAAAACAAGTCCTTCGCAAGAAGACAACCGTCCTAGCCCTTGGTAGAAAAGGGAGTCCGTGACGTAAAACCGAAACCTGGGATTTGACAAGTATAGCAGCCTAGTGATTTTATAGAAAGATAGAAATCTTGCTACGTAGTAATTAGCAGTAGGGAGTCATGACCAAGCTGGGCTCTGATTGTCATGGCACACACACACTCCTGTTTTGTATCAAGTGGATCATTTCTTTGGTGTACATATTATTATTATTATTATTATTATTATTATTAGTGTTGTTGTTGTTATTATTATTATTATTATTATTATTATTATTATTATTATTATTATTATTATTATCATTACTATTATTATTATTATTATTACAACTCAACTGGAAAGAGTCACAGACTAAAAACTGGATGACTCCATCAGGGGAAGCATCTTGGTGAGGAAACGGAAAATGAGAACATACAAAAAAATATAATTTATATAAAATGGTATAACTCAGTATAGCAAAACTGGGATTTTCTTCTGCTGTCTATATTACCATCCCCAAAACATATATCCGTTCAAACTTGCTTAGTGCCAGTCCTTCTAATTACTGGAATTCTCTCTCTCTCTCTCTCAGGAAGACTGTAGACCCTTAAAGCTCAGGACACGCCATCACCTGTCACGCACAGGCAGGTCAATATACAGATAATGAAGCAGTTAGCAAGACGCTACCAAAGGTAAACTGATCGATAAACTCTACCTCAACCTTCGGTTTTTCATTCAGTTGATACCAAGAAGTTTGTTCCTTACTTGCTTGACCTTGGGATTACAGAATGCCGCGTGGTTTTGTATGATGCAATATGTATGTTTTTATGGTGAGCATTCGAAAATATTAGTAAGAGGCACGCTTTCGCGTGAAAGTTGGCTATTTGATGCACACACACACACACAAGGATTACAAAGCGAGAAGGGAAACATCTAGGTAGCTTGGCGCTTACTTTTATAACTGCGTACTCATCCTCAGTATCTCACACGCACGGAATACAAAGCGAAAAGGGAAACATCTACGTAACTTAGCGCTTACTTGTATAACTGTGTACTCATCCTCAGAATCTCCATTGCTTAAGCCTCGCTTTCGTACTACTTATATGTTATAGCGTTAATTAGTACTTACCAAGCTCCATACACACTCATTAGAGGATAAGAAGGAAAAGAAAGTGTCAGCCCTTATCTGGTAGCTCTTCTCAACTTAGCAGACTCAGCGAGTAGTTATTTTTAGATGTGTGAAGCCAGTAGTCTAAAAGTATCTGTGTGGAACTCATGCTTCTTGTTCCGGTTTTGCGTCACGGACTCTCTTTTCAACCAAGGGCTAGGACGGTTGCCTCCTTGCGAAGGACTTGTTTTGGCAGATGTAATCGTTACCGTGAGTGCATGCCCTTGATATCCTCAGACCGTGACGGGGCGCGAACCCTCGACCTGACGCCTCAGAGTCGCGGACGCTACCGTTTGAGCCATGGTGAGCTCATGCTTCAATTAGTGTAAATATTCCCATCCCAGAATCTTTTTTTAAAAAGCAAGTAACTCCAAGAGTATTTCTTCTAGATGTTCGAAGTCAGAGTTGAACAGTATCCTTCTCGATCTTGGGCTTCTAGAAGTGCAATACTTCCTATCCCAAACTTTTCTTTTGAAAAATGGAGGAGCTTCAAATATTGGAAGATTTAGCAGGATCATCCATCACTCGTCCTTTCTCCCAGGTATTCGTCGCCTCCATTGATTGGTCACATTCATTACTCACTTCAGAAAATATGATCATTCTGAAATGGTTTGTGAGTATTTCCATTGTTCAGGAACTTCTTCTTCGTATTTATTCTTTTACAGAAACTGTGATGTTAGTTTGCGAATTTCTCGTGATATACCACTTGTGTGTTCCAGGGATTATTATTGTTTCGAATATATATTATTTCATGTTTATTGCATGTTGTTTCATTATTGCTTCACTGTTTATTGATTGCATCATCTTCTAGCATTCTCCTATTGTTGCCTCGTGATATTTGTCTCATATTTTTTTTTGCTTTAAATTAAGTTTTCTAAGCTTCCTAAAGTTGAAGAGTCTTTCTCTTCTGAGGTGTGAAGTTGATATCTAGACTGATAAAAAGACCAATCACCGAAGCAAGGAAGAGAGAGAGAGAGAGAGAGAGAGAGAGAGAGAGAGAGAGAGAGAGAAATATATATACCAAGACGAAGGAAAAGAAAAAGGTTAAGGACAAGGCAGAGATGAGGCAATGTCACGCAAAGGAACACGACAGACAGAAAAAAAGCAGTCAAAGTACAGAGGACCCAGAGATATGGAGGACTAGGCTCTGAGATGACGATAGATCTGCTTTTTGAAGGATGAAAGGTCATAAGAATTAGGAAAGACAGAATGCACCAATGTTACTTATAATTCACCTTTAGCCCCATATTACTCTGTAAGGATATTCTCACCAAGAGATATGATCACTTGGAAACCAAACATCTATTAACAAATATATCATGAATGGAGATTTCTCCAAAGAGACTCATATATTAAAGATTAAATTATTTCGAAAGTTATTTGTTTAGATTTATGGCTGTAAATACTGATTTATGTCTTTGATATTGGAAAAAAAGAGACGGAATGAAATATCTTATCTGTGGTCAAGATGATTTTTTAGTTTTCCATTTATTTTTCCTAAGGGAGATCTTGTAATGATTGTAATGTAAATGATGAATTCCACATTTGTTTAGGAAATTACTGAGGGAAATAATCTCGATTTATGTTCAGGAAATATTTGAAGAATTTCTTTGGATTTGGGAATAGTTATGTATCTTCGTTGAACTGTTGGATATGTTTTACTCGCTCCAAAATTAATTATAAAAGTATTATTGAAATAAACTCACACATACAAATACACAAATAGACACTGGCCATAATCCCCTTGTAATCAAGGTGGCCATGTCAAAGCACACATTCTCAAGAGGCCAAATCACCTCATTCGCCCATCCTAGCTTCTTAGGAGTAAAGCGTCATCACATTTCACCCCTCCCCTCCACATCGCTACTTGGGTCGTCCACTGGGAAAGTGAGCTAGAATCTTCTACCGTGAAGCCTCACAGCTCTATATGGTTTTTAAATGATGCTTTATATCCCTCGTTTGCTAGCCCTGACCCCATCCACAGGCAGATTGATCATTTGATGTGTAGGAATAGTGGTTTAACAGTACCTTTACCAGCTCAGGCTTTGAAAAGGGCAATATATTCTCATTCTCTTGTAGAATATATAGCAGCACGCTTTTATATTTTTTTTTTTTAGGGATATTGCTTCTTTATAATCCGGGACTGCGGTAGCGTCGTGACGAAAATGCTCTACTCGGAGTGCGTTAGGAAGGGCATCCAGCCTTAATTCCTTAAATGTATTCCCATAATGGGATTAATTTAGTGATACATAAAACAAAATATTCTTGTTTACTAATCAGTCCCTGGGTGAGGAAGCCAGTCAGATTTGCTTCGATTCTCGTCACAGATGGATGGAGACGATTGGTGTCAGGAAAGGTATTCATGCGTGAAACTTTGAGCCATAAGCAAGGATAAGCCTTCAGGAGGCTAGTTAGTAAGAAACAGCGACCCTTCATAATCAGGGGAAACTGCAATAGAATGAGAAGAAAGAAGAGGAGAAGGATTTAGAAAAAGACAAAGAGAACAGTAACATGGAGAAGAAGAGGAGGAAGAAAACATTTGAGAGTTTGTTTTGTGTAATATATATTGTATCGCATGGAGAGAAGCGTATAGCCTACATACATCAAATCAACATTAAATGAGAGTGTTATTGAGATAAATCTCTCCATGTTTTCCTTCTCACCACACACACACACACACACACCAGGTAGATGAATGATCATCTGTCAACCAGACAGCGCTCCCAATATCTGTCTCAACTATGAATGGTCCTCTTAGAATTGCCGATCCTTCACCTCTGCCAGCTCAAAACCTCCTTGTCAATCCATCTATTAGTCCATCCATCCATCTCTTCTTTGGCCTGCCAATATTGTGGCGCGGTGGTTGCAATTGGGGCTGGTAATATACTAGTCGCAGGTTCGATCCTGGTTCCAGACAGGATTATGGCTTTCACCGTCTCATATCATTACCGATGAACTGGAGCAATATATTTGGGGATCAGTGATTTGCTTTAGGTCTGCGTGATTTTTCAATCTTTCCCTGGAGATCACTGGGTCCACATAATTGGAGAAAAGGTTTGGGCTTCAGCTGTGCTGTAGGTATGTATTTGGGCTATAGTACTCTCGCTGTCCCTTGCATTTAACATATAATAGGTCGCTTCCCATACATCCTTCACATAAGATATTGTCATGGTTTTTATTCCTTCTCCAATCTATTCATGTGTCCATACCATATCAGATTTGATCTTTCCACCTCGAGTAACAAAGCAGTCACTCCATTTTTCTCATATTCAATCATTCCTTTATATTGCTGTGTTCGTGTTACACCTCCGCTTATTCTGAACACACTCATTTCAGAAGCCAGGACTTTATTCCCAGTAGCCAGTGACCAAGCCATACATTTATGCCTTAAAACTAAAAATGAATATGTAAATAAATTTGCCAATTTTCGGGGGATTGGATGAGACACAGGGTCAGTAATGTTACTGGCATATGCATATATAACGGTCACAGTTCTACCTGTAACATGGGTGGCCAAGGCAAAGCATACTTTTACCAGAAGCCACTACTCTCTGATTACTCTTTTTAACCTCTTTAAAGAGGTCGTCCACATTTTTTTCTAACCCATTTTTTTGGTGTTGGGTCTCTTTGGCATCATAAGGATTAGTTTGTTTATTGATGTATTGATGAAATCCTGAAAGGATTGAAATAATTTCTTTCCTGGATCACAACTAATTCGGTTGTTATATATTGATGAAGGCACTTGAAAACCTCAGTATCATAAGAGAATTATATTTACTGTATATTTAAAATATTTTTTTCTCCAGCTTTCTGTAAGCATCTTTAAAAAAAATATATAACTACAATTACGTATTTTGGAAAAGTGTCAGACTACAAAAAAAAAAAAATTAGGGAAAGAAAAAATGTCTTTTTTTTCATTATTTTCCCAAAAAAGATTTCCGTCCTCTCGTATCAGTTCATTTGGTTATAAAGATTAGTCTTTGGGCTTAAGAGTTGACTTTTTCCAATATCTTCCTTTTTTTTAATCTTTTTAATATTTTTTACTTTTTTTCTTTGTTTTACTTAATAATTTGTTCCATGTATTTGTTTTTTTTATGTTTGTTTATTTATCAGTTTGAGTTCATAAATGCAGAAACAGTCCATAAAGTAGAAGAGAGAAAGAATGATAAAAATGAAGGAAAACTTGAAAGAAAAAATTATAAGAATGAAAGAAAAATTCAATAATACATACGTGCGTTGACCTGATATCATGACAATGAATTGTTTTAATTAGTTATTTAATGCTATTTGTGAAAGTAATTCTTTGATTTCATGTCCTACTGTGACCCCCCACACACGCACGCACACACTTACGCACGCACGCAAATACACACGTACGCACGCACGCAAATACACACGCGCGCGCGCACGCACACACACACACACACGCACGCACGCAAATACACACACACACACGCACGCACGCAAATACACACACACACACGCAAATACACATACTTACACACGAACGCAAATACACATACACACACACTTATGCGCACACGCAAATACACACACACACACGTACGCACGCACGTAAATACACACACATGTATATACTCCTTCTGGAGAGTGAAAGGGAACCTTACCTGAACTGTTTCATCTTGTCTGAGGTAACGACTTCGCACTGGTATATACCTGGAAAAGTATAAAGGAAAAGTTAATATATAATGCAGAAAAGTTGAATTTGAAAATAGAATATATCTCTGGATATATGGATTATTATTATTATTATTATTATTATTATTATTATTATTATTATTATTATAATCATCATCATCTTCATCATCATCATCATCATCATTATTATTATTATTAGTAGTAGTAGTAGTAGTAGTAGTAGTAGTAGTAGTAGCAGTAGTAGTAGTAAAAGTAGCTGGCAGCCATATTTCTTCTTTGACAAATCTGTATATCACATTGAATTTTGAGTTAGTTTTCCAAGCTCGGCATTACTGGGTGGACGGTCCACCTTAGGGTGGACAAGAGTAAGTTGTAAATAGATTACATTCAAATATGAGAAATAAATTTTTTTTTCTCCTCCGTAGGCTTTACAGTAAGATACATAAGATCAGGACTGTGAGGTATTACAGCTATTGAAAGGTTAGGGTGGACAGATTTTTTTAAAGATTTACCCTAGGGTGGACGACATTGAAAAAAGTTTGAAGAGCACTGGACTATAATATAAAACAAGTCATCTTGGAGACACTAAGCTCTTAGACTTCAAGTGCAACATACTAAGTTGTTGTTCAGCCCTAAATAAATGATAACTTTATTAAAATTATATTACAGATGAATGAAAACTGAAAGATTAATTCCCCAGTTCCATTCCGTGTGTGTCCACCCCCATATTGGGGGACTAATAGAGACATTAAACGCAATGAAAAACGAAGTGTTGAAGGGTGGTTCCAGGGGAGAAAGATGATAATGTAAACCTCTTCCTTTCGGTAATGATGAGGACTTGACAGATGAAAGATTCAGGTAACTTAGTGGAAGGATGATATTAAAAGTAGTTTCTAGGGAAAATTGGGATTAATTCTAAAGTTTCCTCTCGGAACTGATGAAGAACTGCCTAATGGAAAGATTCCGGTAATTTAGGTGAGGAAATTAAATTAGTCGTTGATTACAGTGACAACTTTACCTGTTAGGAAAAAATGAAATTTGAAATGGGCCTTTGGGAAAAAAAGGGAAAACTTTAACCCCATCCTTTCGGTAATGTAGAGGACTTGAGTGATGGAGAGATTCCTGTACCTTACGAAAAGTAAGTTTATCTAGATATTCATCGATTTAAAATAGAATAAAACTTGAAGAGGGGGGGCTTGGGAAAAGGGGGGGGGTGATTATAACCTCCCTCTCTAGGAAAAATTGAACAGTTGACTGATGGAAAAATTCCTGTAACTTGGTAGCAAATTGAACCAGAGAATCATCTATTATAACGGTACTTATTGAAAAGGCATGAGAATTGAAGGGGGGGGGGGCTTCCTTGGGAAAATTGGGTAATTTTACCTGTTCCCTTCAGGAAGTGTTGAGGAATTGACTGATAGAAGGATTTTGATATCTTAAGGAAATAGACCTATTCAGATATTCATCGGCTGTAATGACAACCTTACTTTGAGAAAGTTGAAAGTTAAAGGGAAATTTGACCTGACCCTTACGGAAAAATTGAGGAATTGACTGGTGAGAACATTCCTATGACGTAAAAGAAATTAATGTCCAGGTAATTAGTATTATGCCTTGAACTTTGATCTGTGATAGATGGTTAACCTCATGGAGAAATTGTCAGATGGGTTGATTTTAACTTTCACTGTCTGGAAATAATGAGGTATGGACTGATGAGGACATTTCTTATAACTCAGAAGTAAATAAAATCCAGATAGTCATTACTTTGCAACTGAACTTTGACCTTTAATGTATGATGAAGCTCTCGGATAAATTATCATAAACAATAATTTTAACCTCCTCAATCCCTATATGTTGAAAAATTTACAAAAATTGGACATTCCTAGTACTAAGAAGTACATAAAATCCAGATAGTGTTATTCCTTGACCTTTGACCTTTAATATAAGATCAAGCTAGCGGGGATTTGAACAGCCTTCAAAGAAATGCTACGATTTTAACCTTTCCCTAACCGGAAATGTTGATGAATTGATTGATAGAATTAAGGCAAGTTACGTATTACATATAATTCCATAGTCATCGATTTTTACCTTGAACTTTGACCTAACTGTAAGGTCAGACTAGCTGAGTTATGCCCAGTTTTCAAAGAGATTTAGAAGTATTGACTTTTGATTAACATTGACGGGTATTGATATATTTATTTTAATTATCATGGACTATAATTTCATTACAAGAATAAGAATAATTAGTCTTTAGGACTTTAAATTAGAGTTCAACTTTTTCTTACCAGCATAAAAATAATACTGATAATGATGATAATAATAATAATGATAATAATAATAATAATAATAATAATAATAATAATAATAATAATAATAATAACAATAATAATAATAATATAATATTGAGTTTACGTGTCTGGAGTAATACAAACACTTAGATAATTTTGTCTGTTGACAAATAGTTCATCGAATTTCCCTCCATTCACTATATCTCTCTCTCACATACACACACACAACACAAGTATTTATTTTATAAAACATAGTGTTCATGTTATTTTTTTTTCATCCACGTGATTGGTAAATTTCTCTGAACTGAGGAATTAATATATGAATTTCAGAATTAGAATTAGCCATAATTAAAAGATTATTGAACTACAGGAATGAAAAAAGATTTAAGTTTATATATATATATATATATATATATATATATATATATATATATATATATATATATATATATATATATATATATATATATATATATATATATATATATTCTTTCACGGTTTTACTTGAGTGATGAAAGAGGACCTCTACCAAGACTGCTCTGATCCTAGAGGTATCTACTCAAGATTTGTCTCTCGCCATTCTCGAAATATTTTTTTATATGCTTAATACAGACTGTACATGCTGTCTGTCTTACTCGTGTGTTTATGTGTATGTGTTTCTATATGTGTTTGTATAAAGTAATTGTTACGATTGCTGTCATGCAATATTATTTTATTGTTTTTTTAACCTATTATAAGGGCATTTTTCCCCTTATGCAAGCCAGAGTTTGTGAAAATGCTGTTACACCAACAATATCACACTTTAAATGTCGTACTCGTGGAGTCTGATAACGTGGGACACCACTACCTTCTCGATCTTTTCCCCCAGTTGGCTATGGCAGAAAAAGCACGAATAGCCACCTCGAGATGTTGAAATTAGGACCCTTTTAGGAATCGAGATGGAAGCTTTGCTTTATATCGACTGAGCTACAGCAAGATATACATTAATACCTGCTGTGTATATACTACATTTATTTTCTTTTTCATCTTTTCGTTTGTTGTTATGAAAGTGGTGATAATACTAGCAATAAATATATCAGTTAATACTATATCTAAAGGAAACTACAGCCTTGCAAAATACAATAACATACGGTTACTACTACTACTACTACTACTACTATTACAGCATTAAGATTATAAAGAGAACAACATCAAGAGCAATAATAATAATAATAATAATAATAATAATAATAATAATAATAATAATTATAATAATAATAATAATTATAATAATAATAATAATAATAATAATAATAATAATAATAATAATAATAATAATAATAATAATAATAATGAAGAGTTAATAAGTAGAGTGATTCTGAACGAATAAGAAAATAATTGAATTAATTCATCGTAGAATGGATCCCCTGATATCTGGCCTTGCCCTCTGTATCTAATTTTGGTGTGGTTTATGCTAGGCAAGGGACGTGTGGTTATAGATTAGCTAAAACGTCATCAGCAGACCCTAGTTTACGCAATTATAATTTTTTTCTTGGGCCACTGTAATAGACTCTGTGTGTGTGTGTGCGTTTGAGAGAGAGAGAGAGAGAGAGAGAGAGAGAGAGAGAGAGAGAGAGAGAGAGAGAGAGAGAGAGAGAGTATATCTGAGAGAGAGAGAGAGAGAGAGAGAGAGAGAGAGAGAGAGAGAGAGAGAGAGAGAGAGAGAGAGAGAGAGAGAGAGAGAGAGAGAGAGAGTTTGCTTGTAAGTCCACATCTATTTAAAATTTTCATGGCCTGACGATTGTTTAGTTTGGGTAATAATTCTGTGTGCATATGTGAATGTGTTTGTGTGCTGAATGTGTTTGTGTGCGTCTATGTGTATGTCTGATTGAGTGAAGACGTTTTCCTGGATATTGTGAGATGTTTAAGTTATGGACAATTTTAGCATTTCATCAGTTTTTCGAATGCACCAGAAATGTACATACTATTTCTAATTTCTTGTAATTTACTCATAAATACAATTATCTCGCCAACTTCTCCAAGCAAGGATTTTTTGCACAATTTTCAAAGTTGCATTTTATAATTTCGCTGGGGGTATTAAAGGGGGGTTCGGGGGGTAATAGGGGTCAATAAAATAAAATTTTGTTTAAATCTGGTAACACTCTTTCGTATGCAAAAACAGAATTGTGAATTTAAACACTAGTGATAAATCAGAATTCAATTCCAAGTTCATTTTAGTGGCTCACAATTTTTTTAATTTTCTTTTATGCTTTCACAAACTTAGTGGATGTGGTAACACTGCTTCCTATGTAAGAACAGAATCGAGAATTTCATATATCAGAATACAGCTCATAAGTTCAAATACATGAAGGCATCTGTAACATCATCACTGTTTTCCTGTTTTCCGCTATGATTTCATGTTTAGTAAATCTGGTAACACTGCTTATGGAGAGACTGTATAGAGGATTTCACAATTATGTCATAATTCACAATTCAATTTCAAATTCATATATATGAAAATGCTTTTAAGTTATTCACAACTTTCTAAGTTTCTTTTATAATTTCACAAGTTCAGGAAATCTAGTAACACTCCGTCAAAATTTTCAAAGAATTTTCAAAGAAGTCTATCAAAATTCGACAGCAAATTCTTTTCATAAATGTATAGATAGTAAATCTATTTTACAAGCTCAGGAAATCTGGTAACACTGTATCAGAATTTTCAAAGAATTTTCAAAGCAGTCTATCAGAATTCGACAGCAAATTCTTTTCATAAATGTACATAGTAAATCTATTTTACAAGTTCAGGAAATCTGGTAACACTCCGTCAGAATTTTCAAAGCATTTTCAAAGCAGTCTATCAGGATTTGACAGAAAATTCTTTTCATAAATGTATAACGATAGTAATTCTATTAACACTCTTAGTTCAAAAGATACCCAAAATTGCACAATAATAAGCAATAGATGAAAATTTATTATATATCTTTTTATATTATCTTTTCTCCGTTATTATTTATCTTATCTTCCTCAGAGATAAAGCCCCAAAATTATTTTGTTCTTCTTGAACCAGTAATCTGTAACGATTTCAGAGCATGCAGGAAATTGCAGCTTCTGTACAGTGGTTTGAATTAATCAATGATTGAGACAAACCAATAATAATAATAATAATAATAATAATGATAATAATAATAATAATAATAATATTATCATTATAATTATTATTATTATTATTATTATTATTACTGAAATTGTTTTCCTAAAGCATATATACACTTCACAGATCTCTTATTTTCTGCTTTGCATCATAATACATAAGAGAAAGTCATTACTATAATAATAATAATAATAATAATAATAATAATAATAATAATAATAATAAAAATAATAATAATTATTATTATTATTGTACTTATCTTCTCGCGCTTCATAAAAGAGTAAACGCAAAACTCTATTAGTGTAATAAACTCTATAAATTATGTACTTTTTGGGTTAACTAGCGACGCGCTTATCGAGCGAGCGAGGGAAAAAAAGCGCCAGTTCCCGCGGTTAAAACCGCCAAAGATTTTATCATTGCATGACCAACACTGAAGAGAAGAGTTTGCCGTAGAGTTACGACTTCAACTTACCTTGGATCGGGAAAACTTGGCCAGCACCTGGACACACATCCGCCCATGGTGCTACCAGCGGGCGTGGGCGTAGCAGCCGAAGCTCAGATACCTTAGGTGCAGGCATGGGCGATAGATAGCAGGGATGCAAAAAGGCTAGGATGAGTATGGCAGAAAGAAAAGTTGAAGGATTTCAATAGTCCATGCCATTGCAGCCAGCCGGACAGCTGGTCGCCTTCTCACTAACTGATGGTGCTCCGTCATTGATCGCTAGAGAGCAGTGCCACCTCGCTGACGCTCACTGTAAACGAAAGAGAGAGAGTGCCATTTTGGAAAAAGGAGCACTCAGAGCCAGGCGAGTGAAAGCATGGAATCATTAATAGATTATTATTCTATTTATTTATTTTTATTAATCAGAAAATTAAATTTTGACATGTCTACTTTAATATTGTGTAATAGTAGTAATAATAATAATAATAATAATAATAATAATAATAATAATAATAATAATAATAATAATAATAATAATTGTTATTATTGCAATGATAATAATAGTAATAACATTAGTAGTTATTATTATTATTATTATTATTATTATTATTATTATTATTATTATTATTATATCACCCCTTTTAGTCACTTCATTAATGTTATGTGCTATCACGGAAAGGAGCATTGGTTGAAGTTCAATGACTGCAAGCCATACAAAAATAGTACTAAAAAACGAAAAAAACAGTATGTCTTTATAGATGAAAATTTGTCTTAAGTATCAATTCCTATTACCAGGAATATTCCTTCCATTATATTATTTGTGATTATTAGACTTACTGATTTTTTTATATAATTATATTTTTATTAATACAAATGATAAGTATACTAAAAAAGGCTTATTCTATTTTTTGGAAATAATATTTTTTGTGAAATTTAGTTTTAAATAAACTGAAATGTACACACACACACACACACACACACACACACACACACACACATATATATATATATATATATATATATATATATATATATATATATATATATATATATATATATATATATATATATATATATATATATATATATATATTCAGTCTTCGTAGTTTAAAGTATAATTCTTGTACATCTTTTCACCATTTTTTAAGTGTTTGAGTGGAAACGAGCAGGCACTCTAGGTTTAGAAAACGAAGACCGCCACGTACAATCTCCTTGGACGTGCTTTAGGGAATCGATAACAGCGTTGTGATGATTAGTATGCATTTACTCGCCATGTATGACTCATGGTTTACGTGACTTCTCAGCACTCAGTTGACTTAAGTTACTATGCAAAAATTTTATGAATATGGACACACTGAGTTTCTATATAATATTACCATATATTCTGGCGTCTCCTTTGAGTTCTTTCGACTGCTGTATCTAGCAAGTTCGTACACAACCTTATCAGCTGATAAGGGTTCATTCAGCACGTGGTTGTGGCTGTTGCGCATGCGCGGCTGTTAGCGGTCTGTGGGTTTTTTTCGGGGTTTACGTAACGTTCGCCGTTAAGCGATTTACAAAAACAAATTTCAAAGCACATAAAGATATTGAAGCTGACTTTATATAAAATATTGAAGCATATAAGCAATTTAATTAAAAAAAAATAATCTAAGCTAACCTAACCTAACCTAACGTAATTTATCCAAAGAATTAGAACCAGTAAAATTACTGGTCTCATTCCTTCATGATACCCTAAATTTCAGTATAGTTAGATGTCTTTATATAGAGATGTGAGCTGATAATATATTCATATCTCTAAAATTGCTATAATTAATAGCCATATGGTGTTTTTATATCCGTTATCAATCTTGTTATTTTTTGCTAATATTAATCAGTAATACATAACCCGAAAATAATGTTATAGCCACAATACTGTGATTTAATCGACCACAATGTGGTATACACAGTTTGCTAAGAGTCAGTTTTCCCAAATTCTAAGAGTACAGTACTAGCAGTATGTAAATATCACCATATATTGAAAATGTTGTTTTTGACTTGCTTAGTCAAAAGAAAAATGATCTTATATATATATATATATATATATATATATATATATATATATATATATATATATATATATATATATATATATATATATATATATATATATATATATATATATATATATATATATATATACTCGTATGTGTGTGTGTGTGTGTGTGTGTGTGTGTGTGTGTGTGTGTGTTTAGGATGTTTTCGTAATCATCAGGGAAGACGAAGCTAGGTCTCTCTCTCCACCACCGTGAAGAGGTTAGCTTTTTGTAGTATCATATGTAACGCAGGGATTACGTAGGTAGATTTCTCTCTCTTCCTCCATCAATGACCCTGTTCTGGAACGTTCTTTGACTTGCATCCCATTTGAAAAAGGATATTTTACTTCCTCACCGCCATGAATATTCCTT
This sequence comes from Halocaridina rubra, assembly GCA_037179515.1. Lineage (NCBI taxonomy): Eukaryota > Metazoa > Arthropoda > Malacostraca > Decapoda > Atyidae > Halocaridina > Halocaridina rubra. The sequence continues at coordinate 31,450 of JAXCGZ010013524.1, read as the reverse complement.
TTAGGTGTCTCTTATGATATAATATGCGGTTAACGTTCCATATCCCACCTCCAGAGATCCCTATTAGTAACTTCGTTTGACATGCAGATCATCAGAAAAGGGATTTTTTCCTCATCACCATGTGTATCCCTTTTAGGTGTCTGTTATGAGGCTTTTTAGATATGAGAGTGAAAAATCCTTTTCCTATTCGCAGAGATTTACAATCGCCTCATACGCCACTGATATCCCTCTTAGTCGCCATATACGATACTTAGTGAATCCAAGTACATAATGTTCTCTCCATTACTACTGGGATAAAGGTAGCTTGTACATTTATCACTAAGTTAACTTTAGAGAAATTCTGTATAGTTTTAATTAATTCTTTAAGGTAAAAATCCAAAAATTTTATTGATATGCCCGTAAATAGAAGTAGCTATAATTAATAATTTTATTAAAAAGAAACTTTCACCATAACGTGAATGGTTGATATGAATATAAAGTAAAATTAACCTCTTCAGTTGCAACAGAAGAGGTTAACTGGGCAAGTTAACGAAAGCTCTTGTTTTTTACTTCAATTATATAACTTTATATATCAGTGTGGCCTTTTACATAATAATTTTATTGTTTTATGAATAAAATTGTGTGTATATGCTTAGCATAAAGTTATATGAAATATATATATATATATATATATATATATATATATATATATATATATATATATATATATATATTTATATATATATATATATATGTATGTATGTATGTATGTATGTACGTATGTATGTATGTATGTACGTACGTATGTATGTATGTATGTATGTATGTATGTATGTATGCATGTATGCATGGATGGATGGATGCACTCACGCACGCACGCACGCACGCACGTACGTACGTACGTATGTATGTATGTATGTATGTATATATGTATGTATGCAAATTGACCTATTGTAAAACAGCATAATATGTAACAGAAAAAGACCAAAAACAAATCATTGCTTTTTAGGTACAAATTAAGCAAATCAGAATTGAGTATTTATGGGGACGGAACATGGGGAGGGGGGCTGCATCCTCCACGTTGGGAGGAGCATGAGATCTGAGGTTCAGGGGGACGGTCATCAGAGAATAATCTTCTTAATGAGGAATTTTAGGATTGTCGCCGTGGTTCAAACGGTAGCGTCCGCGACTCTGAGGCGTCAGGTCGAGGGTTCGCGCCCCGTCACGGTCTGAGGTTAGCAAGGGCATGCACTCAGGGTAACGATTACATCTGCCAAAACAAGTCCTTCGTAAGAAGGCAACCGTCCTAGCCCTTAATAGAATAGGGAGTCCGTGACGTACCGGAACAATGAGGAATTTTAGGATTGCTTCATCTGCTGTCATATTTCCACTGTCCATTTGATAAATTTAAGATTGCTCTTTTCTCCATAATGGCTGATTTGTTTATCTCCTGTTTTAGCAGTTATTATTATTAGTAATGCTGACTTAGTACAGTTAATATGCTGACTAGTGTCCTGCGTATGTTCAAATAAAGCTGAACTTTTCATTGCCAAACCTCACTGTTCTTTTGTCCCAATATAATTCAGTTCAGTGAGTGGCCCGTTTGACCTACATAAGGTTTGTTACTCGACCTGCAATTCATATTGTAAATGCCTGCTTCTAATCTTTTTTGTTTTCTTTTATTAAATAAAGATAGTATTTTATGCATACTGAATGGAATTTCGGGTTTATGCTAAGGGAGTGACTATTATCACCGAACAGTAATATTACTGACGACGTTATTATCACCATCCCATAAAGGCAATTGAAAAGTAACAATAAATTATATTAGATTCTCGGTGAAAATACCGAAAAACATATTATCACCGGCCGTTGATAACAAAGCCACTATTCTTTTCACTGTGCAGTGACTAAGTTAGGTTAGGTTAGGTTCTTTTCACTATGCGGTGACTGTAATGGAATCAGTAATATCACTGTACGGTGATAATACACACAGCCATATGCTAAGCATAAAGGTGATTATTAAACCGTAAAATGTTTATTACTTTTAAACGAAGTTCTGGGACTAAAATCCAATATGCTTTTCAATCATCCATCCATATACCTAAGCCATATTCCCCCTTATAAAGGGAGGTGGTTGAGTGAAAGAAAATACTTTGATTTTTTGTGGGAAGTAAATACAGAGGAGGTGATTCCCAGTCCCCTCTCTCCTCCCCATTTAGTCGGCTTTTACGACACGCAGGGGAACACGGAGGAAGTATTCTTACCCCTCCTCCCTCGCAACTCCAAAGAAATGTGTTTATATCTATTGCATGGACTTGCTAGTATATGTTTAGCATCAAAAGACGAATGAGATAAACATGATCGATTATCTTACGTCACAGGTAGAGGGGTCGCTAGTGTTATTTATAGAAACATTGACGTCATAATCATAATTATTATTATTATTATTATTATACCTTTTTCCATTTATTGCAGATGTCACCCTCTATCTAGAGCTTAGTGCTATGAAATGGTACTGAATGATATTGACATTCTCTCTCTCTCTCTCTCTCTCTCTCTCTCTCTCTCTCTCTCTCTCTCTCTCTCTCTCTCTCTCTCTCTCTCTCTCTCTCTCTCTCTCTCTCTCTCTCTCTCTCTCTCTCTCTCTCTCTCTCTCTCTCTCTCTCTCTCTCTCATATGTAAATCCTGAAATGTAAGTATCTTTATTTTATAAAACCTTTTACACTTAGCCTAAGGTGTATGTAGTACAAAGCTTATTATTAATTGCTATTGATTAGTTTTAAAATTTATAGTGAGTTTCTGGGGGAGTACCAAGGCTCTTAGATTAATTATTTGCTGTAACGTACATAAATTATTATTATTATTATTATTATTATTATTATTATTATTATTATTTTATTATCTGTATTATTATTATTATTATTATTATTGTTATTATTATTATTATTATTATTATTATTATTATTATTATTATTATTATTATTATTATTATTATTTAACTTAAGCGTTTACCCCTCTTATTTACTGTAATATTATTTACCCATTTTATAAATTTATTCATTTTATCTTCCTCTTAAAGTTTATGATAAGAAAAAGCCGTTATTAATCTTACCCTGCTTATAAATATATGACATGCGGCTGTCGGGCCTCACTGTAGATTATCCTTGCCCACCTACTTTGTGGGTTACCCAAGCAAGGTGGTAAGGGGGAAATGTGGTAACCCTTTATCCCCAAGTAGCTAAGAAGAGTAGTTGAGGTATGTGTGGATCGTTGTGAATGCATGTTTCTTGTCTCGCCCACCCCCTTACAAGAGGGAATGGGGCCATGTAAATGTATGTGTATGTAATTTGTTAGAGAGAAAGCTGCGAATATACTCTACGGTGTGATTATGCCAAGTTTCACATCATAGCTCTCTTTGAGTAAAGAATTACTGATTTTACAAGTTTGATAATCTAAGAAAATATTCTTCATCTATCTATCTATCAATTGATCTAGCTATGTATATATCTGTCTGTCTGTCTATTTATCTATCTATCCATCTGTTTATCTCTCTCTCTCTCTCTCTCTCTCTCTCTCTCTCTCTCTCTCTCTCTCTCTCTCTCTCTCTCTCTCTCTCTCTCTCTCTCATATATATATATATATATATATATATATATATATATATATATATATATATATATATATATATATATATATATATATATATATATATATATATATATTTATATATATACATGTGTGTGTGTGTGTTTGTGTTTTACAATAATACTCGCTTATTAATATCAAGGGAAGTCGAATAAGCCTATTTTTTTTATTTTTCTGTCTTCCATTGCGAGCATTTTCTTTTGCGTGTATGTCAGCTATTATTATTATTATTATTATTATTATTATTATTATTATTATTATTATTATTATTATTATTCTTATTATTATTATCTATTTATTTTGCATCATTAATTTTTTTAGGCAGTCGCCCGTATTTCTCAATATATATATATATATATATATATATATATATATATATATATATATATATATATATATATATATATATATATATATATATATTTATATATATATATATATATATTATATATATATATATATATATATATATATATATATATATATATATATATATATATATATATAATACTTGAGTTCAGAGTGTGCTCGTCATCTCTTAACCTTAAAATGATTAAATCAAATAAATGGATAATTAAATAAATAAAAATAAGTCGATGTAAATAGAAAAACCATTTATTCACCTCTCTATTAAATTCCTTTCTTAGTTTTCAGATTTTTTATTTTCTTTTCTATACAAATGCATTTTCTCCTTTGCATTTTCACTCTTCTCCTTTTACATTTTTCATTATTATTATTCAGTCCTTTTTCATCTATTATCAAGTTTTCTTGCTCTTCATATCTCTATATTATTCATGTTTTCTTTATGTTTTCATGTCTTTTTTTTCTTTACCTGTTTCTTATGTTCATTTAGTTTCGTTTTTCATTATTCATCGTTTTCTTTCTTTTATCTCCGTCTTCCTTTTTAGATCTTTTTCTCTTTATCAAACCCTATGCTCTTTTTCTCTCTGTGTATTTTCATTCTTTTTTGAACTGTTTTTTTTTATTATTTTTTTCACTCATCATTCCATTTTTCCAACCATTTCTAACTCTCTGCTCTTCTTCTCTATATATATTTTCATGACTTTAGATTTTTTTATTTTTGCTTTTTTCCATTCATTCTTCCGTTAATCCAACCATTTCTTCTTATTCTTTTTTCTTACCCAATTCTCTTTCTTTCACTTGCATTTTCATGTCTTCTTTTACTTCTTTATTATGCTTATTCATTTTTCTTACTATTCATTATTCTGTTTTTCTATCTTATTCTTCTTTTTACTGGTCTTTTTCTCTTTTAATAGTTCCATTTATTATGTTCTCTTTTGTATTCTTATGCCTTTCTTTTAGCTTTTTTTTCCAGTTATTATTTTCAATCATTATTCTTCTTAAGCATTTATCACCTTTTCCTTTATATTCTACTCTTTCTTCTCTCTTCTTTCCCATTTATTTTCCTTTCTCTCATCTATTTCTGCCCCTTTTATCCTGCTGGCTAATACAGTGGTAACGCGCTGGCTTCGCATTCACGAGATCGAAAGATCGGTTCCCGTCCAAGACCGAGAGTTTAAGCTGTTTCCTGGCAGGTACTGCTGTGGTTGGACACCACAGTGGGGGGTTGGGGCTTGCCCCGGCTGACGAATACCCATTGTATTGAAATGGAAATAAAGTTTGTCTGTTTTGTTTCTGTTTTGCTTTCTCTTCTCACTTTCTTTTTTTCTGCTACGCTGCTGCTTTTCCTTTCTTTCCTCTTTTACTCTGCTCTCTCTCTTTTTTCTTCCCATTTTTTGCTCTTTCTCTTCTCTCTTCCTTCTCTTTTTACTCTACTTCCTCTTTCTCTCTCTGTTACTACGGTTCTTTTATTTTCCTTTCTCTTTAATTTTGCTTCCCCTCTCCCCATATTACTCTGCATTGCCTCCTCCTTTCCTCTTTTTTCCCTCCTCTTCCTTCTTTTGCTTTGCTTCTATTTCCTGCTTTTACTCTTCCTCTTTTCCCTTCCTCCTCCTCCTTCTTTTACTCTGCTTCTCCTTCTCTCTTCTTATTTCCTTTTGGCTTCTCTATTTCCTGCTTTTACTCTTCCTCTTTTAATCTTCTTCTTCTTTTAATCTTCTTCTTCTTCTCCTTTCTTACGCCATTTTGCGTTCCTTTTTCTCACACAGCCTCATCGTACTTGGCCATTTAACCTCCCAAATATTTGCTTTCAACCTGTACCCAGAGTCTTGTAAATGATGCAAGATCATGGAAGCAATTAAAGCCTCGATGCAAGATTTTTTTTTCCAAGAATGAAAACTATTTCTGGTAAATGTTTTACTTCCACACACCCCTAAAGAATGAAATGAAAATGCTGAGCTCTAAAAAAAATATCTGAAACAAACTAGAAAAAAAAGCAGTATCATTAAGAGGCAGAAATATATCCAAAATATATTTCCGGTAAATGTATACTTCCACACACTCCTAAAGAATGAAATGAAAATGCTGAGCTCAAGAGAATATCTAAAAACACACACACACACACACACACACACACACACACACACACACACACACACACACACACACCACACACACACACACACACATTTAGACGCATAAAAATATCCAAAAACCACTAAAATCAATATCTTCGTTTATCAACTTGTTTTTTTAACTAAAGGTGAACTAATCTGACCATACCTAAAGTATCATTACACTAAATTTCCAGGAATATTTACCATATCTCTTGACTTTTTTGTATTATATTTACTCGTGTGAGTGTGTGTGTGTGTGTGTGTGTGTGTGTGTGTGTGTGTGTGTGTGTGTTTGTGTGTGTGTGTGTGTGTGTGTGTGTGTGTGTGTGTGTGTGTGTGTGTGTGTGTGTGTGTGTGTGTGCAAAGAGCCAAAGGGTAATATAGAAAATAGGAGAGGACCAAGTGCTTTCGTGTATTTCATATATACATCCTCAGGGCAACTAAATATACAATATAAAATGAACCTTCAAAGAAACATCAGGACCCCCAAAAAGAGATATATATTATGTAAAGTGTACTAAAAACTATAATCATGTAAACAAACTAATTTATATTTTATTTATTTATTTTTTCCTCTGATGTTTTCTGTGAAGTATCATTTTATATGGTATGCTTAGTTGCCCTGAGGATGTATATATGAAATACACGAAAGCGCTTAATGGTCCTCTGCTAATTTCATTATTTTCCAGTGGTTCTTTGCATATATTTTTATCATACCATTTGGTTTAGTCACCGTGGCTCAATCGGTAGCGTCCGCGACTCTGGGGCGTCAGGTCGAGGGTTCGCGCCACGTCACGGTCTGAGGTTAGCAAAGGCATGCGCTCAGGGTAACGATTACCTCTGGCAAAGCAAGTCGTTCGAAAGAAGGCAACCGTCCTAGCCCTTGGTAGAAAAGGGAGTCCGTGATGTAAAACCGGAACAACAACAACATTATCACACCATTTGGTTAGAATTATATTTGTATATAATAAGTAACCAGTATCCGACCGAGGTTCTCTTCCACAATATGCCACCAATTGATATTTTCTAGATGTATTTGATAAGTGGAAATACTTGCAAGGATTAAGAATGCGTGCATTTCCCGCATCGCCAGGAATACACTATGTAGTCACTAAATAAGACACAAAGGGATTATGAGGGTGGAAATCGATTCTCTTTCCTCATAAGAAATATAATTTTTTATTTTTCTTGTGACTTACGAGGAACAAGTGGATGGGATTCTTTCCTTTCTAGGTAACAGGGATATCTCCTGTAGTCGACTCCTACGACAGACAGTGAATAAGGCTGTTCATATTTTGTTTTAGCTGAGAACAGATTAGCACGGGATAATTCATTGCTAATTTTATCATACTTTACTATTTTATATTTGCAATAAAATTGAAATGAGGGGACCGCGGGAGGATAGTGGTTACATTACTGGAATTATGATGTGACGGACCCCACCATGGGGTGTTCGCAGTCATCCAATCGTAATTCCTCAGCTCTAACCTGTCTGTGTCCACTTCTGTAATGGGGGTTAAGAGTAATATAAAACGACAAACAACATATTCGCACACACACACACACACACACACACACACACACACACCACACACACACACACACACACACACACACACACACACACACACACACACACACACACACACACACTACCTAAACTTGCATGTGAATTACAAGTGTTACCCACAAATAGGTAATGGCCATTTGTGGGAAACATCTGTCAATCATATCCGCATATGCTGTGGGGCTTAATTTATCAACTTAATTTATTGTTAATATCTTAATATTTATTTTCTGTTGATTAACATTTCCTTAGCTTTTTAATTCGAGTTGTTTTTTTCCCTTTTCCTTGAGCTTCAAAACACGAATCTTTTTGCTCTGGATATTTTTCATACTTTTTTTTCCTCAGCCATTTAAAGACGGCTATAAAAGTTGACCTTTTTGTTTATATCTTTGATAACCTTTTTGAAGATTTCAGAACTTTTATTTGGTCAGATTCACAGGTCGAATCTATATCAGTTTTTAAACTTTTCAGGGAAAAATATTGTAGGAATTACATTTTTATAAGTGTGTGTATGTGTGTATTTTTTTTTAAGTCTGGTATACATATTATCAACGCTTTGTCATTTAGTGCAAATAAGTAGGTACATGTGAATATAAAGTACCAATGCATATATAAATATGAGAGATAAAAAAGCATCTAACTTTTTTTGTTTTCCAAAGAGAATCAAAATTAATAAAAATTAAATAAGGAATATTTTTCCTGTTATATTCATTTATATATATTTAAGTTTACTGCGAAGTGGTCTTATAAAGGAGGGTTCATGGGGGGGGGGGATTTTCCCCCGAAATCTCACTTGATCCCTCAAGAGGTGTTACCTACACGTGTCTTTGGTAATCTTTATTATTTTACAAAGCTTACCTTCGCCTCCTGTCGCAAATTTTCTTTTGATATTTTATTAAAATTTATTCGTGCACTTCTGTTTGTGTTAGTTTTCCATTTTCTGTAAACTATTTTTGATATATGGTCGTCGTTAAATACATTTATAGGCATTGTGTATTTTTAGTTAGCTTAGATGTTTTAAGATAATTGATGATGGAAGGTGAAAAATATTCTTTTAGATTTATGAAAAGAGGTCTGATCTATAATAATAATAATAATAATAATAATAATAATAATAATTATCATAATAGCAATATTAATAATAATAATGTATACATATATACATGCAAAGATGCACTTATGTATGTATATGTATGTATGTATTATTATTATTATTATTATTATTATTATTATTATTATTATTATTATTATTATTATTATTATTATTATTATTATTATTATTATTATTATTATTATTATTATATTAAAAAGTAAAAAGTCGTCATGCATTAAACTCTTATAAAAAAATGGTAAAAAAAGAAGAGAAAAAATGAATAGAAATTATAGAAATTTAAAGAAATTCACTAGATAAATTGTAAGGGAAACCGCAGTAGTGTAGTAGTTAGAATACTCTACTCCGGAGTTGACAAACTCACAATCGAGGCAAACGGGGCGTTAGGAAAGATCCACACTAAGTAGTTACACTGTAAAATAGGAACGGTAGTAGCGTTGTGGTTAGAATACTCAACTCGGGAGGTGGCAGTGATCGATTTCACCGCGGGAGCGTTGGCCGCGGCATCCAGCCATAATTCCCCAGCTCCAATCTGTCTCTGTCCACCCATTATGGGTATTAATATTAACACAAAAAGCAAAAAATAGATACATTGTAAGACAATGACAAGAAAAGAGTCAAGGGGGTAGAGTATCGCTTCGCAGCTATAACTTTTATCTAGGGAAAGCCTTCCTTTATAAGCACCAAAGAGTATTAGTATATAGTACAGTATAAGAAAGGATGTAGTCACCGTGGCTCAAGCGGTAGCGTCCGCGACTCTGAGGCGTCAGGTCGAGGGTCCGCGCCCCGTCACGGTCTGAGGTTAGCAAGGGCATACACTCTGGGTAACGATTACATCTGCCAAAACAAGTCCTACGCAAGAAGGCAACCGTCCTAGCCCTTGGTAGAAAAGGGAGTCCGTGACGTAAAACCGGAACAGTATAAGAGAGGATAATATCAGTGCCTTAAGAGGGCCGTAGTTCGTTCATTTTCCTTATTTGGTAATGGTGTCGTAGATGGGCTTAGATACCGTGCCAAAATTCGATGGTATGAAAATATTACATGGGGATATTTAGTTGTTATTGTTGTTATTCAATTGTATTTGATCATTATTTGCAAATTGTATTTGTTATTGCTGCTGTTGTTGTTGTTGTTGTTGTTTGTGTTCTGCTTTTTATATTTTCAGGAGCTCGAATACTTGGTTTTTACTTTGAAAATTAGTGTGTAGTGTATATATATATATATATATATATATATATATATATATATATATATATATATATATATATATATATATATATATATATATTACACACCAATTTACAAAGGAAAACCAAATATTCGAACTACTGAAAATATAATAAAAATAGAAAAAAATATTTGAGTCGGTTACATGAGCGAGGTAAAAATATTTAGAAGAAAACAAATAAGCCGCTGTTTATTTTGATTCTGGCCACATGGCAGCTTCAAACATTCTTTTTTTTTTTAATATTGTTTGGGCATTATCATAATTAGCCTGTTTTGATACATAAAGGAAAAAATGTTTGACAAATATTTATGCGATGGAATATTCATCAGATATTTCACTTCTGTAGCCATGCTATGAACTCTTCCTCTTCTTCGTCTACATCTTTTCCCACTTTTATGTGGGGTCGATGTTTCTGGCCAGTGTTTTCTATTAGTTTCTGTCCCATACCTATTCACCCAACAAACCTTTAGACCTCAGGTCGTCATTGATGCAATCCATCCACCTACGCTTTGGTCTCCCCTTCCTGCTGGCTAGTACAGTGGTAACGCGCTGGCTTCGCATTCACGAGGTCGAAAGATCGGTTCCCGTCCAAGACCGAGAGTTTAAGCTGTTAACTGGCAGGAACTGCTGTGGTTGGACACCACAGTGGGGGGTTGGGGCTTGCCCTGGCTGACGAATACCCATTGTATTGAAATGGAAATAAAGTTTGTTTGTTTGTTTGTTCTCCTACCCTGTATATCCATATCCATCACCCTCCTCCCAACATACTGTTCATCCCTCCTAACGACATGACCATACCATCTTAGTCTACTTTCTTGTAGCCATGCCATAAACACGATGTTAATATTATTTTTTGTTAATATAATTCATTCAATCTTAGCTATTTTTAGTCATCGCTGTTATATTGCCTGGGATGTTGTTTGTTCCGGTTTTACGTCACGGACTCCCTTTTCTACCAAAGGCTAGGACGGTTGCCTTCTTGCGAAGGACTTGTTTTGGCAGATGTAATCGCTACCCTGAGTGCATGCCCTTGCTAACCTTAGAATGTATATCCAGAATTTTTCAACCAGTGCCCTTCACATTGGCACAGTGCCTTGCTTTATGGCATGAAATCTAAATCAGGTTCAATAAACAGACAAAAATATAATGATTAATTTACTATATTACAAAAGGAGCATGTAAAGATTTTACGTACTGTAGGTTAGCTGCGGCTGTCGGGTCTCACGGCAGAAGATTTTGCCCACCCACGCTGTGGATAACCAAACAAGATGATGGAGGGGGTGAATTTTGGCAACTCTTTAATCCCCAAGGAGCTAAGAGGAGTAATGGGGGGTATATTTGGCTTATGGTGAATGTGTGTTCTTTGGCTCGGCCACCCTCCTTTCTAGGAGAATTATGACAAATAAGACTTTGAAAATAAAACTTGGATTCGCGTGACACTTTGTTTATAGAAAAGTATTTAAAGTTCACTGGTATATTGCCAGAGTTCTTAGTTACCATGCACACTTGAGGCATAAGAAAGAAAATGTTGAGTTGAGTGCTCTAACCACTGGGATACCGCGGTACCCCAGAATTAAAAAAAAAAAAAAAATAGAATATTCTGCACTTTTCAAGCGGTTGTGTATGAGACTTTTAGCATCTTGCTCATGACAAACACAAAATTAACTATATTGGTTTCAGTTATGTAAGGACAGTGATTCTGATTATACGGTACAGGGTACCGATTGGGGTACCCGGTTTTCAAGGAAGGTGCGGCGCGGGATTCACCTGAGCTAATTAGGATAAGGAGGCAAGGAATTCACCTGAGCTAAGTAGCATGAGGAGGAGAGCGATTCACCTGCGGTAATTAGGATGAGGAGGAGAGGGCTTCACCTGAGCTAATATGGGTGAGGAGGAGAGGGAGTCACCTGAGCTAATTATGATGAGGAAGAGAGGGCTTCACCTGAGCTAATATGGCTGAGGAGGAGAGGGAGTCACCTGAGCTAATAAGGATGAGGAGGAGAGGGCTGCACCTTAGCTAATAAGGAAGGTGCGGCGCGGGATTCACGTGAGCTAACTAGGATGAGGAGGCAAGGCATTCACCTGAGCTAAGTAGCACGAGGAAGAGAGGGATTCACCTGAGGTAATTAGGATGAGGAAGAGAGGGCTTCACCTAAGCTAATAATGATGAGGAGGAGAGGGCTTCACCTAAACTAATAAGGATGAGGAGGAGAGGGATTCACCTGAAGTAATTATAATGAGGAGGGAAGGGCTTCACCTGAGCTAATAAGGATGAGGAGGAGAGGGATTCACCTGAGGTCATTAGGATGAGGAGAAGAGGGCTTCACCTGAGCTAATATGGATGAGGAAGAGAGGGCTTCACCTGAGGTAATAAGGATGAGGAGGAGAGGGATTCACCTGAGCTAAGTAGCATGAGGAGGAGAGGGATTCACCTGAAGGTTATAAGGATGAGGAGGAGAGGGATTCACCTGAGCTAATTAGGATGAGGAAAGGGATTCACCTGAGCTCATTAGGATAAGGAGAGGGATTCACCCAAGGTAATATGGATGAGGAGGAGAAGAATTCACCTTAGCTAATTAGGATGAGGAGAGGGATTCACCTGAGCTGATTAGGATGAGGAGGAAAAGGTATTTGAAATCCTCTTGTGGTAGACCTCGTCAACCGGGACGCTCATGCATCACATTAGATGCGTGTAGTTAGTAATGGAAGAGAATCTTCACGACTTAAGGATTCAATAATCGCAGAAATGTCCGTCAAGCAACTCTCGTGTATAATAGAATGCGTTCTCGTTTATTTGTGTGTGTGTGTGTGTGTATATATATATATATGTGTGTGTGTGTGTTTGTGTGTGTGTGTGTGTGTGTGTGTGTGTGTGTGTGTGTGTGTGTGTGTGTGTGTTTGATGGGAAAAGGCCAATTACAAAAAAATAACGTATAAATATTTAATTGAATTATTGATTTCGTCATCTAATCTGGTCACTCTCTCAAAGCACAATACACACACACACACACACACACACACACACACACACACACACACACACACACACACACACACACACAAAACTGGAATATGCAGCCCCCTTTTGGAATCCGCACTTGAAAAAGCACATAGCTAAGCTTGAAAAAGTTCAAAGACATGCCACGAAACTGGTGCCAGAAATACGCAATCTCAGTTATGATGAGAGGCTGAGGGAATTAGACTTACCATCACTCGAAGCTAGAAGAGTGAGGGGGGATATGGTGACAGTCTTTAAATTCCTTCATGGTTATGATAGAGTGGATAGGGATCGATATTTTGATATGGCTGGCTCTAGAACTAGAGGTCATAGTTTGAAGCTTGGTAAGAAAACTTCTTTGCAGGATGTAAGGAAATACTTTTTCAGTGTAAGAGTAGTTGATAATTGGAATTGGGTAAGCGAGGAGGTAGTTAATGCTATCTCAATCCATAGTTTTAAGGACAGGTATGATAAGTATCACTGAGTATAAAATGGAACCGATGAGGAGACGGGAAGATACGAGCTTTGGGCTCTTTCCCGTAAACACAATTAGGTAATCACAATTAGGTAATCACACCCACACACACACACACACACACACACACACACACACACACACACACACACACACACATATATATATATATATATATATATATATATATATATATATATATATATATATATATATATATATATATATATATATATATATATATATATATATATATATATATATATATATATATATAAGTATCTTCACTTGCAACAGAGAAATATGGGATAACCCTTTTTCCTTAATGGTGTATGGTTGTAAATTAACGATTTTATTGGGGTTAGGTAGGGATAACTATCTCTTCTCTTCGAGCATTCCTTTTTCTTCTTCTCTCTTTTACTCCCTGCCATATCTTCTCTTTTTATCTTTCTCATCTTTTTCTTGTTTTTCGTACGTTTTTTTTTCCAATGCCTCTTTTGGCACCTGTCGCTAGTTAACATATATTATGTTTTTTGATTGATTGATTGATTCGGTTTTACGTCGCGAACTCCCTTTTCTACTAAGGGCTAGGACGGTTGCCTTCTTACGAGGGACTTGTTTTGGCAGATGTAATCGTTACCCTGAGTGTATGCCCTTACTAACCTCAGTCCGTGACGGGGCGCGAACCCTCGACCTGCCGCCTCAGAGTAGCAGACGCTACCATTTTGCCACGGAGACTACTAATATATATAATAATATTATTTTACGTTTTATTTGTCACTGTTAATCCTCGTTCGATTGAGGGTGGCCACAGACAGGTTTGAGCTGGAGAATTAAGGTTGGATGCACTTCCTAACGCCCCACGTCGGGCTCGAACGCAGGTTTGTCACTTCCCGAGTCGAGCGCTCTAACCACTGCGCTACCGCTGTCTCCAGTTAACATGTAAATGATGACATTTCTTTATCTATCATTGTTCGTATTAATTTGTCATTATTTTAACTACTATTAGTGCCTTACATTTGACAGTCTGTTGGCTCTTGTGTTAAGGGCGGTTTACACGGTCAAACGGTTCGTCGAACGCGGTTCGACGACAGGCAAGTGTTTGAAGTGATGTTCGAATGTGTGAACGGGGTATTTCGTTGTCGAATACGTTTGTCGAACGTGTTCGATAACCAAATACCCCGTTCACACGTTCGAACATCACTTCAAACACTTGTCTGTCGTCAAACCGCGTTCGACGAACCGTTTGACCGTGTAAACCGCCCTGTACATATCCAGAAAATATAAATTTAACCTGAATCCACATTATCGTCTAAAAATTCGGAAACGGTTTCACCGATATTGTTCAATTCGTATTTAGAAAAAAAAAAAATTGAAATAAATACCGGAACTTTGTAAGTTATTCATCTCTCCTTTGTGTTAGGACCACACTTGGTCACACGCTCATATATTGTGCTTAACTTGACCTCCATCTAACTCTTTTTATATCAAACCCATAATCCCCTTTATAAGGGGCTTGGCTGAGTCAAAGCAAAATACTTAACTATTTGTAGAAAAAAAGGCGCATAAGTAGAGGCCCAGTCCCCTCTCTTCACCCCAATGAGTCGACTTTTACGACAAGCAGGGGAACATGGATGAGGTATTCTTGCACCTCACCCTCTTAGCTTTAAACCATTATGCATATGATATGTCTTGAGTACAGCAGTATACTAGCTATGAATAAATGTAAATTCATGTTGAGTAATTCACAATATCTGAATTATACCTATCTCTTCAGTGTGTATGAGAATCAATATACCTCATCTTAGGTTTATCCCAGTGTTCTGGTTTTACGTCACGGACTCCATTTTCAACCAAGGGCTAGGACGGTTGCCTTCTTGCGAAGGACATGTTTTGTCAGATGTAATCGTAACCCTGAGTGTATGCCCTAACTAACCTCAGTCCGTGACGGGGCACGAACCCTCGACCTGCCGCCTCAGAGTAGCAGACGCTACCATTTTGCCACGGAGACTACTAATATATATAATAATGTTATTTTACGTTTTATTTGTCACTGTTAATCCTCGTTCGATTGAGGGTGGCCACAGACAGGTTTGAGCTGGAAAAATTAAGGTTGGATGCACTTCCTAACGCTCCGCGGTGGGCTCGACCGCGGGTTTGTCACTTGCCGAGTCGAGCGCTCTAACCACTGCGCTACCACTGTCTCCAGTTAACATGTAAATAATGACTTTTTTATGTATCGTTTTTCGTATTAATTTGTCATTATTTTAACTACTATTAGTGCCTTACTTTTGGCACTCTGTTGGGTCTTGTGTTAAGGGCGGTTTACACGGTCAAACGGTTCGTCGAACGCGGTTCGACGACAGACAAGTGTTTGAAGTGATGTTCGAACGTGTGAACGAGGTATTTGGTTGTCGAACACGGAACGTGTTCGACAACCAAATACCCCGTTCACACGTTCGAACATCACTTCAAACACTTGTCTGTCGAACCGCGTTCGATGAACCGTTTGACCGTGTAAACCGCCCTTTACATATCAAGAAAATACAAATTTAACCTAATTCCACATTATCGTCCAAAAATTCGGAAACAGTTTCACCGATATTGTTCAATTCGTATTTAGAAAAAAAAATTGAAATAAATACCGGAACTTTGTAAGTTATTCATCTCTCCTTTGTTTTAGGACCACACGTGGTCACACACTCATATATTGTGCTTATCTTAACCTCCATCTAACTCTTTTTATACCAAACCCATAATCCCCTTTATAAGGGAATTGGCTGAGTCAAAGCAAAATACATAGCTATTTGTAGAAAAAAAGGCGCAAAAGAGGAGTCCCAGTCCCCTCTCTTTGCCCCCAATGAGTCGACTTTTACGACAAGCAGGGGAATACGGATGAGGTATTCTTGCACCTCACCCTCTTAGCTTTAAACCATTATGCATATGATAAGTCTTGAGTACAGCAGTATACTAGCTATGAATAAATGTAAATTCATGTTGATTAATTCATAATATCTGCATTATACCTATGTCTTCATTGTGTATAAGAGTCAATATACCTCATCTTAGGTTCATCCCACTTTTGCGGTTTTACGTCACGGACTACCTTTTTCAACCAAGGGCTAGGACGGTTGCCTTCTTGCGAAGGACTTGTTTTGGCAGATGTAATCGTTACCCTGAGTGCATACCCTTGCTAACCTCAGACCGTGACTGGGCGCGAACCCTCGACCTAACGCCTCAGAGTCGCGGACGCTATCGCTTGAGCCACAGTGACTACCTTAGGTTCAATCCCAATGTGTAAACTAAAGTGAGAACTTAAGCTGAGCCATAAAAGGAAAAGGGAATGTGTTTTGACTATCTGATCAGTTGAAGAAAGTCCTTGAGCCGCTCTCTCTTCAGAAGGCAATCTGTCCTTCGAGGTTATGCTCTTCCCTCTCCATATTAAGGATTACCTTTGTATTTTTTAGGGCTGGGATACTTAGCATATAGCTTAGCTTTTTGCTTCGGGTCCTTTGTGGGGTGTTCTGTTCATTTGGTCATTTGTAATATATATATGGTTCGTTCTGGTTTTACGTCACGTATTCCCTTTTCAATCAAGGGCTAGGACGGTTGCCTTCTTGCGAAGGACTTGTTTGGGCAGATGTAATCGTTACCCTGAGTGCATGCCCTTGCTAACCTCAGACCGTGACGGGGCGTGAACCCTCGACTTGACGCCTCAGAATCGCGGACGCTACCGCTTGAGCCACGGTGACTACTTGTAATATATATATATATATGGGACTTATTCAAATTAGGTCCTTGTCGTACATCTATTATGTGGTGAAAAGGTCTTCCTGTCTGATCCAAACTCGGTATAGAGGTTAACAAGTTATCTATAGTTTGACGGCACAATGTTTTTTTTTGTTGTTTCAAGTGTCACTATTAATTCCCATTCCACTGACAGGTTGGAGTTGGGGAATCAAGGCTGGATGCCCTCCCTATCGACCCAAGGTGAGCTCAACCACAAATTTGTCTCTTTTTCTTGTCAGGTTACTTTGATGTCAAAATTATTCTCTTACATTGTTTTTATTAGCTTCTTACTCTACTACTACTACTAATAATAATAATAATAATAATAATAATAATAATAATAATAATAATAATAATTCATTATTCTGAGCTTGTAAAGTATATTTTATTGTGATACTAAATTGCATTCTGTAGACAGTATATTAAGTTATTATTATTATTATTATTATTATTATTATTATTATTATTATTATTATTATTATTATTATTATTATTATTTTTATTATTATTATTATTATTATTATTATTATTATTATTATTATTATTATTATTGTTATTATTATTATTATTATTATTATTATTATTATTATTATTAGTAGTAGTAGTAGTAGTAGTAGTAGTAGTAGTAGCAGTAGTTGTTGTTTTTGTTGTTGTTGTTGTAGTGGTAGAAGTAGTAGTAGTAGTAGTGGACCTCCTTCCCCATCGATATGACGAAATAAACATATCTTCTTAAGGACTCATATGTTTTTCAAGTTATTACTATAGATGATTCAAAATATGTTAACTATGCCCATTCCCATTTTGTAAAAAAGTAGATATGTTTTTGTATTCATACTGAAAGGAATTTTAATGATAAAACTTCCATGTCTAGGCTTCTATTGCACATATACAGTAATGAAAGCCAATTTATTTAATTTATGAACTGTAAACATTTATTAGCTTACAGTTACTAAATAAAAATAAATAATTTAGCAAAAGTCACGTATTATTGTCAATAATCATTTTTCTTTTCAGTCACTGAGAATTTTCGCATATTAGGCAATAGCTTCTTATAGTCGTATCCGAGATCTACTTATGAATTATTTTGGCATCTTTGACCTCTCGAGATTCCCTCCACCTTAAGTAGAGGAAGCATAAGTGTCATTTTGTCTTGTACTTTATATACACGTCCAGTCATAACTCCATGAGATCGGGTTCTTAAAGCATCAAAAGGTACTTTGGAAAATAAAGTAACGATTATATTACTATAAACTATAAAATTAAAAGCTGTCCTATACATATGCACACGCGAAGTAACAACTCGATAACATTGAGTTGAAAATCTGTTCATTGCTCACTCTTTTTCAGCTTATTAAACCTTCCATAATTCTCCGTCGTAATCGTTTGAAAGAAATGAGTAAAATCTTTCATTTTTGTTGAAATGTTTCTTTTTTTCTCGTTATGAATGTCTTTTTGCTCTTCCTCTTTGACTTGAGTACCACTGCCACTGACGTGACACCTCTCGTTGAAGTAACCGCTGTCATCTTCTATGATTTCGACGACATTGAGAAAGTCATCACCATTTGCGTGATTACCTTCTTCTTGTATGCTTGTGAACCTCTTCAGTAGACCTTGCGGTTGGGTATCTGCCAGAGTGGATGAAGCCGACGAATCATCTGAAGTAGCATCAAAAAGGCCTTTCTGACTTCTCTCTGCGATCCTTTCCAGGAGGCAATGTGTTTCCTCTATGGCTTCAGGACCATCACTGTTTGTGCGGCGTCTTGGTGGGTGAGCCCTTGGCTGAGCCTGTAAGGGCAGTGAATGGGAGAATGAAACTTCTTTGTGACTTGACTTTGTGATCAATTGATCGGACGATTTTCCGCCAGTCGGGTCGGTATATTGCGAGGATCGAGGTCTTGCTATAGATGACCTGCGCGATTGAGGACATGATGCAGTTGATAAGGAACCTGAGGATTTTCGCGAATGTTGCTGGAATTGTTCACGGGGAAGGTTGCTCTGCTTCGTGGATGGTACGGTCATTGTAGTTTGTGATGATGTAGAAAATGTTCGAAAAATAGAAGATTTTCTTGGCAGGCTGAGTCTAGAGGGCAGCCGAGTCAGTGTGGATGTCATGGCCGTGCTTGGAACTTGAAGGTGTTCTGAAGGCAAAAATTCATCACACATTACACTTTTTGGCCACCAGCATAATATTTATTTCAGATACATTATTCAAGCAATTCTAATTTTATATATAATGTAATTTAAAATGTCCACTAATAGAAATCCTCTCCTTTGAGACGATTTCCATTTACAAATTGCATCTGTTCTTATAGCTTTAAATGAATTAACAATGAGTAAAGGAGTTGTGCACAAGAGGACGACTCCTTTAAAAAGGGGATTCATCAAAATAATAAAGCGTAATAGGTGCTCACCTGATGTATTCATCAAGATATTAAAGGATGAAAGGTGCTCACCTAATGTATTCATTAAATATTAAATGCTTAATGGTGCTCACCTTCTATATTCATCAAATATTTAACCTTGAAAAGTGCTCACCTAATGTATTCATCAAATATTAATGCTTGAAGGTGCTCATCTGATGTATTCATCAAAATAATAAAGCATAATAGGTGCTCACCTGATGTTATTCATCAAATATTAAAGGATTAAAGGTGCTCACCTAATATATACATCAAATATTAAACCTTGAAAAGTGCTCACCTGATGTATTCATCAAATATTAAACCTTGAAAAGTGCTCACCTGATGTATTCATCAAATATTAAACCTTGAAAAGTGCTCACCTGTTGTATTCATCAATATAGTCTTGTTTAAAAGGTGCTCACCTGATATATTCATAAAAATTCAACCTTGAAAAGTGCTCACCTGATGTATTCATCAAATATTAAACCTTGAAAAGTGCTCACCTGATGTATTCATCAATATAGTATTGTTTAATAGGTGCTCACCTGATATATTCATCAAGTATTAAACCTTGAAAAGTTCTTACCTGATGTATTCATCAAATATTAAACCTTGAAAAGTGCTCACCTGATGTATTCATCAAATATTAAACCTTGAAAAGTGCTCACATGATGTATTCATCAATATAGTCTTGTTTAAAAGGTGTTCACCTGATATATTCATGAAATATTAAACCTTGAAAAGTGCTCACCTGATGTATTCATTAAATAGTAAACCTTGAAAAGTGCTCACTTGATATATTCAAATAGTAAACCTTGAAAAGTGCTCACTTGATATATTCATCTATATAGTCTAGTTTAAAAGGTGCTCACCTGCTATATTCATCAAATGCTAATGCATGAAGGTTACTCACCTGATGTATACCGCCTTGGTCTGAACATATTTTTGAAACCGTTTCTAAAATTGTCACTGAAACCTCCATATAAAAGCGGGTTCAGCGCTGAGTTACAGTATCCTAAGAAATACGCCCAGAATTCCACATGGTCAAACCAACTAGGGAGCTGTAGAGGTATAAAGGCAGATGATTAATAATAATAATAATAATAATAATAATAATAATAATAATAATAATAATAATAATAATAACAATAATAATAATAATAATAATAATAATAATAATAATAATAATAATAATAATGATAATAATAATAATAATAATAATAATAATAATAATAATAATAATAGTAATAATTGAAATAATTATACTACTACTACTACTACTACTACTACTACTACTACTACTACTACTACTACTACCACCACTACTACTGCTGCATATTTATCATATTTATCATATTTTCCTCAAAGCTGTGCATATCATTAAGATGTGAAGTGTCATGGCATTTATCGCACTTTATTAACCCCCTCCCCCTCCTCCTCCCACCAAGAAAAAATGAGTAAGCATCACTTCCCGTATAGGAAGTTTTTTTTTACGAAGTTCTAAGGTTTCTCTCTCTCTCTCTCTCTCTCTCTCTCTATATATATATATATATATATATATATATATATATATATATATATATATATATATATATATATATATATATATATATATATATATATATATATATATATATATATATATATATATATATATATATATATATATATATATATATATAATTGTGACACCAGGATGGGCCAAAAAAAATTATAAAATAAAACAGCCCTCATCGGCCTGGGCACGAAGAATACATAAAGTAAAGAGAAACAGAGATGGGGAGTGTAATGACTTGTCAGATGTGAAGGGATAATAAAAGATGTGTGATGAATATCCAAGAATATTCAGTGTAGCTGTAAGCATAGAAAATTTATCGCTCAGTTCCAGATTTGGATAATCAAGGAGGAATTATTAAGTTTTTACGAAGTTCTAAGGCTCCCTTATCTACTTATCGCTCAGTTCCAGATGTGGCAATTCAAAGAGGAATTATTCTTCTAGGTTCAGATGGTGGTAGATCACATTTTTAAGGAAAGATATGTTAGGAATTTGTGCATCAGAAACCCGGCCAGTATAGGTTTGTGTATTTCTCTATTCTGTATTATGTAGGGATAGACAGACTGGTTGTAGCTATGTCATTAATTCTGGATGCACTTCTTAAAACCCCGCTGTGGACTCGATTGCGGGTCTGTCACTTTCACTGCGACCAGTGTAGGTAATTAAAGTATATGATTATAAGATTATAACTTTGTGTTTTATATATGCAGCTGAATATGCTTTACAGTAGTCACCGTGGCTCAAGCGGTAGCGTCCGCGACTCTGAGGCGTCAGGTCGAGGGTTCGCGCCCCGTCACGGTCTGAGGTTAGGATGGGCATGCACTCAGGGCAACGATTACATCTGCCAAAACAAGTCCTTTGCAAGAAGGCAACCGTCCTAGCCCTTGGTAGAAAAGGGAGTCCGTGACGTAAATCCGGAACGAATTTAATAGCATTACCAGATTGAAATAGGTTGAAATCCGAGACTTAATTAGTGCAATATGTCAGTATATTATTATGCAAATGGAAAAATATAGAACTCGTGTTTCTTATGATAATTAAAGAAACTTCTTTACCCCTTTTAGCAGACTTAAATTCTCTCTCTCTCTCTCTCTCTCTCTCTCTCTCTCTCTCTCTCTCTCTCTCTCTCTCTCTCTCTCTCTCTCTCTCTCTCTCTCTCTCTCTCTCTCTCTCTCTCTCGTAATGATATGAAGGTCAAATAGCCAGCGAACGATCATTATTGAAGAGACTAAATAAACAAAATATCATTTTACTCCAACTGTTAACATGTTATTTGCCCTTTTATATGGCACTGCTTATTTCCATCAAGGGGTGGGCACAGACAGGTTAAAGATGGGGAGTTAAGGTTGGATGCCCTTTCTAACGCCCTGCGTTACAAAAAAAATGCTCTTAACCCAACCTACCTAACTACCCTACTCTACCCTACCCTAACTTAACCTACCCTACCCTACCCTACCTTAACCTAACCTAACCTAAGCTACCTTACCTTAACCTAACCTAAGCTACCCTACCTAATCCAACCTAACCTAACCTACCCTACTCTACCCTACCTTACCTTAATCTACCCTACCCTACTTAGCCTAACCTAACCTAACCTGAGCTACTCTACCTGAACTAACCTAACCTAAGCTACCCTACCTGACCCTAACCTAACCTAACCTAAACTACCCTACCTGACACTAACCTAACCTAAGCTACCCTATCTGACCCTAACCTAACCTAAAGTACCCTACCTGACCCCAGCCTAACCTATAACGCAACTGTGGCATATACTTACGGGCTGATGTGATATGAGATCATAAAACAGGAGAATATGTAACGGACTCCAGCAGATCAGAAATGCTAGTAGCACCATCGCTGTCATCCTTACAATCTGCAAACATAAATAATACCATATATATATATATATATATATATATATATATATATATATATATATATATATATATATATATATATATATATATATATATATATATATATATATATATATATATATATATGTGTGTGTGTGTGTGTGTGTGTGTGTGTGTGTGTGTGTGTGTACATATTTGTGAATATACATATACATATATATACATAAGTATAATCATATATATATATATATATATATATATATATATATATATATATATATATATATATATATATATATACATACATCAAGTTACATTTATGTAAATAAAAGCAAATCAAAAATTATAATATTCTCTTGAATCTGGAATCGAATCCTGAGCCTCTGATTGCAAAACCAGAGGTCGTAATTGTTCAGCCTGAATGGAAAAAATTTATATACTCTGACTTTTTCAACACTGTCGCTAAATAGTTACTGATTCTGTCTTTGATATTAGAAGGCGAAGATTAATTTTGTTAAGCTTTTCAGTTAAAGGATATTTATATCCGTAATTCTCTCTCTCTCTCTCTCTCTCTCTCTCTCTCTCTCTCCTCTCTCTCTCTCTCCTCTCTCTCTCTCTCTCTCTCTCTCTCTCTCTCTCTCTCTCTCTCTCTCTCTCTCTCTTTCACTCAACTTTAGAGAGAGAGAGAGAGAGAGAGAGAGAGAGAGAGAGAGAGAGAGAGAGAGAGTTGCTTACCTTGCGTTTTGCCCGTATATGGGGATTGGACTTCGAATTGGAGGACGCCTGCGATGGCGTCGGCGTCGCAGGACGTTTGACGCACCATAAACGTAAGAGTATGACGGCATACGCACACACCATAACCACCGCCGGAAGGAAAAACAGCATCGCTGTTAACTGTAAGGATAGTGACATACTGAATTACAGCATTATTGAATATATATATATATATATATATATATATATATATATATATATATATATATATATATATATATATATATATATATATATATATATATATATATATATATATATATATATATATATATATATATATATATATATATATATATATATTCTTAGGCTGAATTAGGTATAATTATATATAACCAAAATGTAAACTGATTTTTTGTTAATAATATTATTTCATTCATGAATACTGTACTCTGAATGCATTAATAACTTGAATACTCTTCTGGGATTTTATTATCACAAATATTACGAATTTTGGCTTATGTCTTCCTCATAGAAAGAATAATTATACGAATTTATATATATTATAAACGCTATTCTTATATATATATATATATATATATATATATATATATATATATATATATATATATTTATATATTTATATATATATATATATATATATATATATATATATATATATATATATATATATATATATATATATATATATATATATATATATATATATATATATATATTATATAAGAATACTATTTTGTGTATAACTTAGGTTTTTGATGTACCTATAATAAAAGATAGGACAGTTAATTATACACATATACATATACATGGCCTCATTCCCCCTTGTAAGGGGGTGGCCAAGAGTCTTACCAGTATGCGATAATACTTGAAGATGACTTCAATATTAGGGCTACACCTGGGGAGCATGTCAGAGCAACTCTCTTCTATCAGATCGTCCCACTGCAAATGGGAAGAAAAATAGAAAGATCCATGTGATAAAATTTCATAATAACACGCACACACACACACACACACACACACACGCACACACACACATTTACATACGTACACACGCAAAACATATTGAATATAAGGGGAACCGAACCTTCGTCGCTGGCTACTTGTTCATGCTAAAGTATCATACCGACTTCGCTACTACGACGGATAAAAATCAAATATTATCACGCAAACAGTACATGCATGTCCTTTACCTTCGTTCTTATGCCAACTTGCTACAGTTGTACGTGATGTTCATAATAAACTGTTATCCTCGAATACCATCTTGGACATCTAGGGAACTAAACTTGCATTGTTGTCCACTTGTTCATGCAAAAGTATCATGCGGACTGCGCTATCACGACAGATAAAAATCTACACATCATCGCGTAACCAGTACTTGCATGCACTTTCCATTTGACACTAAACATGAGTATGTGGCTCTTGGCAGTCTAAGCTTTGACTTGGGCATGGCACCTGATGATGATGATGATGACGATGTGTTAACGGCAGAGTAAATTCCATCACATGATTCATGATGACTTCTGAGAGAGATAGATGTATGTATACACCCTCTCAGATCACGAATACTTTAAAACGTCGTGAGAGAAATGTCATGAATAGTAAAGCTTCTCGGATTCTGGATTAAATCGGTTGAATATTTCTCTAAGAAAAACGTGCTGTGATAACGTACGTTTTTATAGAATTTTATTTACGTTTTTATAGAATATTATTTTTCTTATAAGAGCTTTCTGAGATCATTGAATCTTTACTGATATTATTATACCACAGAAATTCGATGGTAGGTTTATATAATACACGAATGTCAGAAAAATTCTTATATTACTAAATGATACTGTTTGGGTAATTCTGCCTCTGCCGATACCTTATTTACTTCCTAATATAATGATGTACTCAATGAGTATGAAGAGTTGACAGGAGCTACTACTCAAGTGTCCAACTACTTTTGCTAGTTATTCCTGGAGGGGACAGAATTTGTAAGAGTCACAATAGGGACTTGAACTTTAGCCTTCCTGGGTTTAAACCAGGTGAGTTAGTCAGTTGTCTACCAATTAAGGTCTCTTTTAGTGTAATTAAATTAAATATGTTTTTATTGTTGATTTACGTGTCGTTATTAATCCCCATTTAAGGGGTTGGACTCAGACAATTGGGGATTGAGGAATTATGTTGAACAACCTTCCAAACGTCCCGCGATGGGCTCGATTCCGGGTCTGTAACATTACGAGTCGAGTGCTCTAACCATTGCGTTACCGCGATTTTCGTATTGTAATGTTATATAATAAACAGAATATCCTTTTCAGCTGCATAAAAAGCTGTTTATATTATTCTTTCGAATAATAAGTATTTTAATGCAGAAGAAACGCTGAGGCAGTTGAAGGAACTACATATTTTTTTTTTTAAGTTCAAGAAAGGATAAAGAAATAATATTTGTAAAATGTTGAAATTCGTAGGAATCTGTTTTACTACATGACACTGGTATCCTAATATATATATATATATATATATATATATATATATATATATATATATATATATATATATATATATATATATATATATATATATATATATATATATATATATATATATATATATATATATATATGCTTGTATGTATGTATTTTTGTATT